>CAUYLG010066939.1:0-100785 GCA_963573385.1 Cacajao melanocephalus
ATATATATATGTATATAAAGATATATATATGTGTATATAAAGATATATATATGTATATATATTAAGATATATATATGTATATATATTAAGATATATATATGTATATATATTAAGATATATATATGTATATATATTAAGATATATATATGTATATATATTAAGATATATATATATACATCTTGTCTATTCTTCAAAAATTATGATACAACTACTCTTTATGGCCAAATTAGCAATTTCTCAATTCATTTCTGGTTGTTCCCATGTATGATTTGAAGCTCTGATTCAAAACCATTAAAGATCCTGAATATTATGTCATCTTGCAGAATCAAACACTTTTCAATATGAATATATTTCCTTTTTCCCTTTTCACTTTAAGCTTGAATTGTGTTTTCTCTACATTAATTTAGCTACATTTACTCCTCTTATTAGCATTTAACATTCTATATTTCTTCCATTCCTCTACTTTTAAACTATTTGTGTGGTTTATAATATGTCTCTAAAACACAGAAAACAGCTAGATACTTATTTTTATCAAAGTCAGTGATTATCTTGGCTGGGCCAGTTGGCTCCTGCATGTAATCCCAACACTTTGGGAGGCCGAGGTGGGTGGATCATGAGATCAGGAGATTGAGTCCATCCTGGCCAACATGGTGAAACTCCATCTCTACTAAAAATACAAAAATTAGCCAGGTGTGGTGGTGTGTGCCTGTAATCCCAGCTACTCAGGAGGCTGAGACAGGAAAATCACTTGAATCTGGGAGGCGGAGGTTGCAGTGAGCTGAGATCATGCCACTGCACTCCAGCCTGGGCGACAAAGTGAGATTCTGTCTCAAAAAAACAAACAAACAAAAAACAATGATTATCTTTTAAAAGGAAGGATTAATTTATGACATACTTGTGTTAACTTATCTTTCTTGATATTTTGCTTTATATGTTGTATTTTATATGTTTTATTTTAATATACATGTCCTCCTTTTTTCCTGCCTTTTTGAGTGTCTTGACAATTATTGACCTTTCTTCCCCAATTATTTCTAAAAATATGCATATTTTTCAGTTTGGCTTGTGTTTACTCTTAAATATTAACACATATCCTTACATATACTTAATATTTCTAGATATAATTAGTGTTTGCATTTTTTTAATAGACTACCTTATGAGGTTGTACTCCCTGTCACCATTCTCCACCATACTCACCCACCAGCTACATCACACATATTTGTATTCCAAATTCCTATCTGCCATTCATATACTAGTATGTACCAGTCAATCACAAGTTCTACCCAGCAGCAGAGATAGAGATATATTCAGCATATATTTAGGGCACATTTTCACTCTAAAGTTCACATCTTCAAGTTTTAAATGCTCCTCCCTTTGTCTTGTCTTTTGCCCATTTTCTTCCTTCTGGAATTCCTAACAAATGTTGTACTTTCTGAATATACTGCCTATGTTATATATATTTTGAGTCACACTGCACCTTTGCTCTGTATTAAATAATCAGCTTAATCACCACAATTCCTAGCTGTCTTTGCTTCTGTATCTAGTGGACTAATCAGCTCATCTACTGAAGTTTTTGAAATCAAATGATTAAATTTATAATCTGCAAATTTTATGTTTGATTTATCCTCAAAGTATTTATTTAAATATATAACATGGATTTCTTAAAGGCATACATTTTAATCATTATCAGTCTTCTGATTCCTTCATCAAATCTTTTTCTTCAGGTGTTAGTTCTTTTTACTGACTTGTTTTCATTTCTCATGGTATTCACTTTCCTCAAATACTGAGTGATCTATAGGGTTGTCTGCTCAACTTTATATTTAAGGATCGCCATTCCACTTTCTGCTGTTTGTTTATCCTCTTTCCAGTATTTGCAATTAGGATGTGAAGAGAGTTATGCTGACTTCTCTGGCATGACAAGTTTTCTGCTCCTTGTAAGGTGTGAGTCCCTGTCCCTGCTGGCCTTTGTGATCCTGGTACACGTTGTTCTATTTGCACACAAATGTCACTCTTTAGCATTAGTGGCTGAAGAGGCTAATAGACCTCTGTACTGGAAATTGATTGTCTTTCCTCAAAAATTCTCTCAAAGTTCCCTTCAGTATCTTTTAACTCTGAGCTTGTGGCTCCCTGATATCACTCCTGTAGTGGGGGTGGGATTATTTTTTCTACATCTATTTTTGTCTATAAAGACGTTTTTGTTGTTTCTGTTTTCTCCTAAGTCTGATACCCTCTCCTTTCTGCTTTAAGATACCGAGGCAGGAGAAGAAGGTCTGGAGGCAGGAAACCTCAGGCTGATTCATGCCAAGTTTCTAGAACTAAATCAAAAGAAAAACTCCAACTTTCCACACCTAAGTAACAAAAGGACTGGAGATTACTCCCTTTGAAAAGCCCCTCCCCATCTGGAAAATTTAGAGTATGCCTGATTGGTGGCAGAAAGCAGGAATTATCTCTGATTGGTTGTGGAAAGCAATCAATCATAGGTTTGTACAAGAGTGTAACTTTATAACTTTGCTTTAGCCTCTGATTGGTTGCTTTCCACAACCAATCAGACTGATTGTGAGGTCACGACTTCATTTGCAAGGGGTCTACACCAAGTGGCCACTGGGAAACCTCCAGAGGGTATTTAAACCCCAGCAAATTCTGTCACAGCGGCCTTGTCACAGAGGCCCCTGCTCTGCTGGCTCCCACCCTGTGGAGTGTACTGTCATTTTCAATAAATCTCCGCTTTTGTTACTTCATTGTCTCCTTGCTTTGTGCATTTTGTCCAATTCTTTGTTCAAAATGCCAAGAACCTGGACATCCTTCACTGGTAACGATACCACCAAACTTTTAAGGTATTTCAAAGTATTTGAATTTTTTATTGATCCATAAAAGTAAAACCTAATGTGAAATTAGAAAAGTCACAATATAATATTGAGAAAGAAACTCTTCTTTATAACTGGCTTAAAGATATGTACTCGCATGCTGTTCTCTGTAAATACTATGATCAGGTATACTTGTTTTGGGAATAACGGTGAGTGCCTTTAAAAAATGAGCTCAAATACATCCACTGAGCAGAGTAAATATAATGTTACCTGCGTTGTTGAGAATTACAAGAGATGAAATAATGAAGGATCCCTTTTAAATAGCCATATTCAAGGTCATTAAAAAGTATTGATGAAATAATGGCAGAGCCTTTCTTAAGAGGCCTTCATGTCACAAAATTGTGTTTGTTGGGTCTTGAGTGTTTTGCAACTTATTGTTAGGAGCAATTGGCCTGTCAAAAAAAATGAAACTATTTTTGGATTAACAGCAATGATGTTTGGCCGGCTAGCTGGACCTTGGTTGATGGCAGATATACCTGCAGTGTTGGTCTCTGCAATGATTGTCAGGGTTGGGTTAACTGATGATAGGGTCTGATACGCTAGTGTGACTTTCCTCACTCAGAATTCTGACTATGAAAAAATAGTGAAAGAAAGTGAATTTCAGATACAAGGAGGAGCCTGAGAGTATGAGGCAGTCATTGTCCTTCATATATATGACCTGATGGGGCATGGCTGACTCCTCATTAATCAGACATTCAGTCACAGAGGCAGTCAGCAAATAGGCATTGAGAACTTACAACGATATAGACACTTATTATATTGGGCTCTGGAGATTTTATTTTAAATTGAATAAGCCACAGATTTCTGACAGTTAGAGTGGACAAAGGACATACCATTAAATGCATGTGATAAATGTTAGTGGGGTTATGAAACAATGGCCTTTTGGGAGATAATGGATCGAGGCAAATAGCAATCTCTGTTGCAAGACTCCTGATCTGGACACTTAATCAAGTGTCCCAAGCCCAGGTCACAGAAGTAGTTTTTTTTATAAATAATTTTGAAATACAAAGTACTTTCTATGTGAATTAATTACAAGTTCTCTCTTATTAAGTCTCCAACACATAAAAGTAACCATTATAAAACAATGCATTTCTATGATATGCAGAAATAACTGCCATCAGGAGATTGAGAAAAATACACTTCAGGTTTCCTCTATGGGTCTGTCTCTCCTGGACACCAGCCCTGTGACTTCAGCAAAGAAAAATCCCTGATTAAATTGGGGACTCAGGAACATTTTGACTTTCATATGCTTTATTTAGTCTTGCATGGTTCCATATGTCTTCCAGTAGAGAGTAAATATAAGGGACACCAAGATTACATAAATCAAATGTAACAACATGAGGAATATAAAAATATTTACCTCCAGCCATTTAGCTATACCTCAGTTATCCACACAACAATAATAACAGCAAAATACTACTAACCTATGGTTTTATTGAAGTAATAACCAACTACTTATAAATTTTCCTGATAGGAATTTATAAATGTATATGTTTCAGAAAAGAGAGCTCAGTGCATGCGTATCCATAAAAATGCCTGTGGCATGAAAGAAAGTCTTTAGTGTTAATTAATAAGGAAAAAGCAAAATGAATCAACAGTTT
This sequence comes from Cacajao melanocephalus, assembly GCA_963573385.1. Lineage (NCBI taxonomy): Eukaryota > Metazoa > Chordata > Mammalia > Primates > Pitheciidae > Cacajao > Cacajao melanocephalus. The sequence goes on from CAUYLG010066939.1 coordinate 4,463, forward strand.
TAAAAATACACAAAAAATCCACCAAAACTTCTCAACCTAGAATGTCAGATACAGCTAGAGTATCTCCTAAAATACTAGTTTAAATAGCATGCAAATAATTTTAAAAATTGATCAAATACTTTTTTTGAAAAGGTAAACAAAACAGAAAGCAAAAAAAAAGTAATAGCAAAGCAATTGTTACTGAAGTGTTAAATCTAAGAAAATATTGATTATATCTGGCAATAAATAATTTAGAAGTTTGAAAACATATAGTGCATGAATATTACTCAAAAGTAATATGAGAGATGAGAAAGACTATATTAAAACTTTCTAAGAGGCTCAACTTGTTCAGAAATAGAAATATTGATTGACTTTAGATGGTGTTAAATAAGATGAATTTATATGGCAAATGTAAGAAGAACCAATTAATAGAAATAGAACATCTATTTGTTAAAGAGCCAGGCATATCTAGTATAAATATCTAACAATATTATTGAGAATATTTTTAAATTTTTTACAAGGCAATAAACTTAGCAACGAAACTAATAGTAATATAGGCCAAATATATTAAAAGGATATTAACAGAAAAGTAAAGTAAAATGTGACTAAGTCTGCAAAGAAATCTTCTCATTAGTAATCATTAAAATGAGAATTAAATGAAATACTATTTGTGCCTATTATAATGGGAAAATTATTGAAGCTAAACAAGTGTGGCATGTATGTGAAAGAATGGGAATGTTCCCATAAGACTAGCAAGGGTTTAAATTGTATTAATCCCTTTTGGAAGCAAAGAATTTATATTCTATTTATTGAAGATGATGGGCTGCACATTCTAGGAGTGAGCAGCAACCATATAGAAGCATTGCAATAGAAGCTCTTTTACCCAGATGCAAACTGAGATAGAAGGATGTGTATTATATTTGATATTCTGACAAATCAAAGATGAACGAATCAGTATTGAAAAGAAGTAAATAAAATAAATTATTCTTGCCAAATTATTTTAATGAAACTCTACCCACACTAACAATAATAGTGTATTTTTGTATTGATATACCAGTAAGCTCAAGTAAGTATTTATATCCACAAAAATATGAAGCAAAGCAGGGCGCGGTGGCTCATGCCTGTAATCCCAGCACCTTGGGAGGCCTAGGCGGGCCTCCTAAAGGTCAGGAGTTCGAGCCCAGTCTGGCCAACATTATGAAACCCCATTTCTACTAAAAATACAAAAGATTAACTGGGTGTGGTGGTGTGCACCTATAATCCCAGCTACTCAGAAAGCTGAGGCAGAAGAATCACATGAACCTGGGAGGCGGAGGTTGCAGTGAGCCAAGACAGCACCATTGTACTCAGGGTGACAGTGTAAGATGCCGTCTCAAAAAAAAAAAAAAAAAGCAAATGTGTGAACAACAGCTGATAATCTGTGTGTTGACTGCAGGCTTTTTATGTTACTCATGGAAGTTTTCTGCATTTTGAAATATTTCCAAATTTATTTCAATAAAAATACTTTTCTACCATCTTAATTACTCTTCACACTTCCCTTCTTTCTGTGTAACTAAGTATCTTAAATGTATATTACATACAGAAATACAAATTTAGAATAAGAACTATTGTCTTGGGTATATATAAAAGAAAGTTACTTTGTACATTTTAATTTTTTCATCTTAAACAATAAAAATTCCTACTTTCAAAAAAAAATCAGATACACACTTTTACTATTTATTGTATTTTTAAAGAAAAAAATATATTCAAAGGAAATATTTCTGAATCTTAAGTTACGTATTGCTTTCTGCAAAAAATATTAAATACGTTTTTCTCTTAGTTATGCATTACTTATAGTTGTTACAAAATATATTCAAATATAACTTTTATTTCTCTCCTACAGTGTAAAATCAGACCTTGGTTTAGAGAAGTATTTGCTGTGCTCTGACTTATTTTGAGCCTATTTTCATTCTTCTTTACTTTACCGACCATAAAACTCCAGAGCTAGTGGTACCTTTTCTAACCACTTCTGTTTTTGCTCTTGATTTCCTGGCAGTAGGTGATCAATTGTGCTAGTTGCTAAGGTCAAGCTATTATCTATAGGAAAAAATAATTTATAACATTTGCAGCAGTGATCCCAAGTACAGTATCACCATTTAAATTACTGTTTAACCCTCGCAGCTCAGTTTTGTTTACATGAGTGGCACCTCTGGATATAGGACTCACAGGGGAAACAATACGCAGGGCACCAGCAAATGAACAAAGAGAAAAACAGAAGGACTGTGGTAAAAGGGATCGTAGGAAGATGAAATTCTGAAATTAAAAGAAAATGCGCTTTATAAATTTTAGATTTCCTACAATACAGCATATTTTACCCATGCCGCTATTTTTTTAATGAATATTTTTTTCCACCAGCGATAGTGATACAGGAGTCAAAAAGAAATTATTTAGGCAGACAGTGAGGGCATGGAAGTCCTCGGTAAGGTTTTCCTTTTAATGAAAAATAACCCCCAAATCATCTTCTTTTCTAACAAAGCGCAGCCTGTAAAACTGAGCTACAGACATAGACAAGCAAGCTGGAAGCTTACAAAGGTGAATGCTGGCAGTTATGCCAATTGAAAAAGGCTACCTGGGGCCAGGAGCAGTGACTCACACCTGTAATCCCAGCACTTTGGGAGGCCAAGGCGGGTGGATCACGAGGTCAAGAGATCGAGACCATCCTGCTCAACATGGTGAAACCCCGTCTCTACTAAACATACAAACATTAGCTGGGCGTGGTGGCACGTGCTTGTAGTCACAGCTACTCTGGAGGCTGAGGCAGGAGAATTACTCGAACCCGGGAGGCGGAGGTTGCAGTGAGCTGAGATTGAGCCATTGCACTCCAGCCTGGGCAACAAGAGCGAAACTCCGTCTCAAAAAATAAATGAAAAAGAAAAGAAAAAGGCTGCCTGGGACTATGCACGTTTAAAATGGCAGCTCCATCTTACCATCCCCTTGACAGCCACGTAGTGAGGCGCAAGCAACCTGGTGCCAGCCAAGCAAAGACCTCATTTGCATAGTAATATTAAGGTGAGGTCACCAGCCTCCTGAGTATTATGTAAACATCATACCTGGTCCAACCAATCTTTGGGCCCTATGTAAATTAGACACTGCCTTCTCAAGCCTGTCTATAAAATCCAGTGCCCTCCAACGTGGGCCAGAAATCCTATTCGGCGTCCCGCTTTCCCAGGAGAGAGAGCTATATTCTCCTTTCTCTTTCTTTTGTCTATTAAACCTCCACTCTTAAACTCACTCCTTACGTGTGTCCAAGTCTTTAATTTTCTTGGTATGAGGCAATGAACCTCAGGTATCACCCCAGACAGCAACACCGCTTCAATAATAACAGATCTGTAGTTAGTGCTGATGATGGTGGCAAGTGATACAGTAAAAGCAGGGGCAGAACTGGAGAGCATTACCTGAATGTAGATCACAGCTCTCCTGACCGCCACCTATGTGACCTTGGACAAACATTTGCATCTCAGGCCTCACTTCTCATCAACTTGAAATTGTGGATGTTACATTCATAATTGCTATTGTTCTCTTCAGCTATATTTGCATACGATTCTCTCACACCAATTTTTTGTGTAATGGATGTACATCAGAAGTAGATAGTAATGCTCTACTGATAAACATTTTAATCTATGATGCTAGTTTTTTTCATTTTTGCTCATATGAACAGTAAGAAGTACATTTTATGCTGTGGCTTAGTATAAACACGCAGTCAATCAATCAATCAATCTAATCTGCCATCTATTATGAAACAAAGGTTTCACAAATCAACTTTCATTCTTACTGTTTGTGACAAACCCTGATTCTTCTATTACTATTTATTTAATTAAATAAAATTTGGATCGTAAACAGCTAAACTGATTTCATTACTACCTAATTTGGGGCAAATTAAATTTGAAGCACATTCTCCTAATGATTAAGATTCAAGCCCATTTGCATGGATATAAGTTCTTTCATATAATCATTCTTCCCAACTCTTCATTCTTATCTGCAGAATCTCTTTTATATCATCTGAGTCTGCAGCACTTTTTGACAAACATAGGTGCACATGCAAACACACACAAACCTACATACATGCCCATACACAATGCTACTTAATTCTCTGATTTTGCATATAGATGGGATTTCTTATCTTCTGTAGCAAATTTTGATAATCAAACATTCCTTAAAGTTCTATTGCTCAGTACATAAAAGTAAAGAAGCTGGGATTAAGCAGAGAAAACTGAGTTATAAGCTGTTTAGGGAAACTTAAGATTTTTAGGGAAACTTAAGATTTTTTATCCTTTGGTAAAAAAACTGATATTAAGGCACTGCTTAAGTTATTATGTCTGGCTCAAAATTATTAATCACAACAATATATTGTCAATTGAACTTTTTCAGAAGAGTATTTCCATTCATTAAATTATTGGACTAGATAAGGTAATGTCATTGAACACTCTCCTAAAAAAATAAATAAATAACTTAGAGAAAAATAAGCCAGTGAATAATCTTCACCCACACCCCTTGTGAGACACTACAGGCCTGAGGAAATGAGAACAGGAAGATACAGTTCTGTTTTGGTGAACAGAAAATGAAGAGCACTTATGAATATCGAGGGTACGGGAGATAGACTGACAGCTGCCATTGGCATTATAACTATCTCCATGCAAGAATGTCCTAAAAACCACCTCTAATCCATGCTCCTTTAGAAGTGTCCATTGTAAACTCAGGCACGCCAAGCATGGAAGAATGGCAGCTTTTAGGCATGGAGAATTGTAAGATTAGTGACCATTGCCATTGATATCAGTTCTGTTTCTCCTTTGCTTAATGCAGATGCTATTAAAGAGTATTTAATTCAGTCAATGAAAAAAGAATTGAAATAGACTAAATGTTTAAAGTCAGCCAATAAAGTTTATTATGTAAGACATTAGTTTAAAATGCCTAATTCAGGTAGCACCATTTGTAGAAAATATTCCATCTTGAAATGTCCTATAGAATTTCCTGTTTTCATAAAATTCCTATAGATAAAAGTATTCAGTGCTTTTCCTCAGCTATTTCTGATCCTTACACACATGCTTCCAATGCCACATTCATTATATTGAATTGTAATTTAGAGAGAAATTTGGGGTGTGGCAATCAGAGTGACCAACTCCTATTAGACTCCCTTGCATTACCCAAAATATAATGTAATAATAATAGTACTTAGTTCTGCATGCAGTTTTACAATTGAATGGCATATGAGAAGGAGTCTATATATCACTTCCCATGTTTCCATCCTGTAAAGGACTAAGAACATGGAATTTGTACTTGTGATCCTTCACTGAGAAATTTTAGAGGAAATTTGTTTGTTGTTCGTTTTTTGTTTTTGCCGTAGAGATGTAGAACAGATCAGAGCTTCCATGGGGCTTAGAACCTTGTGCCTCAATAACAGAAGCTGAGCACATCCTCCGTCCTTCATGTCTCATGTCCGGAACTGCAACGCACCACTGGCATTATCACCTAAGTGCACAGCGAGGTAAGACCACCTTTGACAAGACGGCCATCTCTTCTGCCTGCCATTAAGAGTGTGTGAGAGGCCTGTTCTCACTCTGTTCCTTGTGTCTGCAATAGTAGAGAATAGCTGATCTACACGCTTTCTTTCTCTTCTTAAGTACCTGGCTGTTTTATATTTTTGGTGCACTTACCACTCTACCTCTCTTTGTGAGCACACCACCTGTTTATGTGACCCAAGACCTCTGCCCTAGCCCCAGGCCCAGATAAATTTGCTATTTAAGTTGCTTACTGCAGTTATCACGTGCTTGCAGAGACAAACCAAATTGTCAACTGTTTTCTATTAGGCTAACACATATGGGGCCATGCTCATCAGTCAGCTCTTTGAGGGGAAAGCAGAACAAGTGAAAAGCCAGACCCCATCAATTGCCAGCATTTATTTATATATCTCTGTTCCTTAGAGCAGATGTGAGCCCTGTTCTAGGCTATCGTAGGCACTGCACATAGAATTCCATCAATATCTGCTGTACTGAGTTAAACAGAGTGCACAGAGAAAATGTTGCTTAACATCTCATCCATAATGCAAATGCTATACTACCAGTGTTTTTCAATTGCTGCTTATCTCTAATGACCTTCTTAGCTCTGCTACACACTGAGAAGACACAAATCACAACAAAAGAGGACGAAATCCTGCCATGTAGAGGTGGGTTAGGGCAGATTCTCCATTATGTCTGTCCCTGAGAAAATTGTTAGGCTTACCATAGAAAGTACATTGTAGAAACTCCAATACACTGTGAACGAAGGAGTAGGAGGAGGTGGATGATCAAAAGCATTGGTGAGGAAATAATCATTTGGCTGATGCAGTGAAAACATCTGAGTCCCTCTTTACTACTGACCAATAATCGACCTCAGAAAACTACAGCGTCCCTCACCAAAGTGTGTGCAGGATGGATTAGAGAGGCGGTCCTCCACTCAAATTTAGCTTACATTTTAATGGTTAGCGATGCCAAAATAAAAATTAAGTGGGAAAAGGCAGCTCATGTTATGCTTCGTGCAATTGTTGTAAAGAATGTTTCTAGGGATAATTTTTGCTGAAGAAATAAATCACTCTCTGTAATTCATTGTCAGTTAAGGATGTGGCTGAGAACAACATAGGTTATTATAATTTTCAATAATAATTAAGGGCTTCATTATTGGGAGAATTTCAACTACCTATATTCATAAATCTTACTGATGAATTTCTTTTCAAAATATCCCTACGTTACTCCAGTAGGTCCAGATTAAACTCACAAATGCCTTTTGAAAGTTCCATGCCTGTTGTATTTGTACGTGTGAATGTTGACTAGTGTGGCTAAAAACGTGTTCCATGGGTCAGTAGTGACTCCAAATATACTAGTAGGTATCTACTGTATTGAAAAAAGTGAAACAATTTTGTTTGCTTTAGGATGTCTTGTTTCTTCGAATGTGAATCTCACTGAGGGAAACAGAGCATGGAGTGAATCCAAAATTAATTTGTCCAGAGAACATTTTACCACAGCACATCCAGTAGCATCTGGAACGGGATAAATGGTGTTCCCCACCCCAAAAACATATGCCTGTGTCCTAATGCTTGGAACCTGTGAATGTTACCTTATCTGGAATAAAGGTTTTCATAGACACACTTAAGGTTCTAGAAAAGGGGAAATCATCCTGGGTTAAACGATAGGTCTTAAATCCAATGACAAGTATCTTTATAACGTGTATAGCTGCCAGCCGCTGGTAGAGGGAGAGGAGGGATTGGTCCCCAGAACAGCCACAGGACATGCGTCTCCACCCTTAATTAGACTCTGTACTGCTGATGGCAACAATTGGGAGAGAATACCCTTCTTTGTTTGAAGCCACACAGTTTGGGGTAATTTATTACAACAGTCCTAGGAACTATTATAGCATCTTTGGCAAATATTGCCATAGACATCTTTAAACATAGATACTGATTTAAAAATATGTTCAATATTTATCTCTAAATAATTAAATATATTCTTTGATAAATAACATCTTGAAAATAATTCTGTCAGAAATTTTTTCCAGAATGTATTCCATATTTCCTATGGAATATGCTGATTCCTATGTTGATTTCTATATGTAAGAAGGGTAATTACAGAACTACATATAATTTCTATCTGTAACTCTTCTAATAAATGTTTATCCGCACAGTATGCCATCCCATAATGGTTAGTTGTTTATTCTATTTTCTAGAAAAATACAGCAGATTCAAAGGGCCTTAAAATTCTGGTAATCAGAATACATTTCAGAATGTAGCAGTTGGTTAAGGAGAACTGTAATTATTTTCAGCAGACGGACAATAGTTTAAAAAATACCTGCCAAACTTTTAAAAAGCTGTCCTTCCTGAGTCATGGGGATCATTTTTATTCTTTTGCCTATTTGGAAAGGGAAATTGCTTTCTTAATTTCCCTTGCTTAAAACACAAATGGAAGTTTTTCATCCTGTGATAAAAAACAGAGGCATCAATGAAAACAATTGCTATCACTTCTTGAGCGTCTGTAGTGTGACTAGTACTATACTAGTATTTTACACGTATAAAACACAAAAATATCTGTAAAAATGTCACCACTTTCATTTCAGGTCAGAAGTCTGAACCTCCAAGAAATTAAATCATTTTCCTAAATTTAAACATCTAGTATATACCCAAGCAGAGACCCAAGATTTTATACAGAATAGTTCCAAATTTGCATTTTTATTCTCTTTCTTCTATGGAAACGACCTGTATTCTCACAGATAGGTTTTAGTGATGACTATTTGCATGCAAAATAACAGAAGAAACCAACATATATGGTTTACCCACAGAAAAAAAAGGATGTTTATAAAATCAAAAGTCAGCAGTTAGTAGGCAGTGTGTCACTTCCATGCCTGGGATGTTCTCTGGGTGGAAAGAATCTTTATAGGTAGCTGCTCCCATGCATTCTGACTATATTTGTTCATTGTTGCTTGGACTTGATATGGACTTTCTCTATATTAGGAGTGTAATGCACAATAGATGCATTTGACAAAAAATAAAATGCTTCCATCTTTTTTAAAAAAAAAAAAACCAAGCAACACATAGATGATCAACTTTCTGTTTAACATAATATTTAAACAGGAGTGAAAAAGAACTTATCTTTCTCATTTGGAAGCAACTTTTTAGGAAATAAGGGATTCCCTATGGACACATAAAGGGTAATGATCCCCTTCTGCTGTCAGTGTCCTCTGCTGATTCGATGCTCCTTCCTATTTGGAATCAACCCATTTTAGTAGCTATCGAGGACAAGTTCGAAATCCAAGCACATATTTTTCCAATAAAGTAAAAGAAGGAAATGTTCTCATTTTCTTTCCATTTAGACAGAGTTTTCAAGGCATTCGTGAGACTTTGACCAAGCTGCGCAATAAGTCAATACTAGCTTCTTAGGTGTTGTTTCCAATGGGCAAAAGAGAACAGATAATCCCCAGATCTTATGACTGCTGTGAGGGGTAAATAAATCACACATGATGAATGTATTAATACCACATTGATAGCTCACAGTGGTGCAATTACCCTTATAGTCTTTCCAGAGTCAGCAGAATCTTGAGTACACCCTATACTCTGATAACACTACCTAGTTCATTCTGCAAGAATGACAGTATTTTTTCTTTACCGGCTTTTTTTCACATAGACCTAGTCCATATTAACTGAACTATTCTTATCACGTGAACTCTGTGACACCACACTCCTGTGTTTCATTTGCTTCTTTACTTTTTACTTCTTATTCTGTTACAGATCTATCCTCCTTCATCCAACCTTGTAATGGTGACGTGCCCAACCACACTCTCCTATATTCTCTCTCTAGGTTATTGTATCTACAAGCCCATGGCTGTCTGTTCAGTGTTGCCTAATATAATGATCCAGCCTGATATTTTCGTCAGAAAAGATGAAGCAATGGCTGTTCTTCATGTACTGTTGCCATTTTCACAGTCATCTCAGAGTTAACCCTTGAACCAAGTTAAATACAGTTCACCATCCTATTATTCTTCCTCACCAACCAATGCCTCCTCCAGTGGTTGTATCTTACTAAGTAATATCAATACCTATCATACTTAAAGAAGTTGGAAATTGGGAGCCAGTGGTGACTCTTTCTCCATCACCCTGTCTCATTTCTAACTGATCAAAAATATAGTACCACTTCCATTCACCCGCAAAATATCTTGCTAATCTCTTCACATCTCTCTATATTCATTGCTGTCACCCTAGGACAAACCATCATGTCTTCTTACAATCCTGCTGAACAAGCTTCTTCAAAGAAGTTTGTGTGTCCCTTCATTCATTGTTTGTTTCTCTAACAGTGCATTAAGGGTGACCTTTAAAAAATGTAAATTTGATTGAACATTTTAATATTTTATTTAAATTCTTCAATATATACCCCAAAGTCTTTACGTTGCCTTGTAGCCAGCACGGTTTGGCCCCTCTTGACATCCACCTACGTACATTTCTCTTTCGCCTACAACGTAGTCTTTGCTTGTCGTATTGCTATTGCTATTCCTTTCGGGAATATGATGCTTCTCACCCATCACATCTGAACTCAATCTCATCCTATAAAAGAGGCCTTACTAGAGTTTCTGGGTAGGTCAGTTTCCCTGTCACTATTCTCATGGTAGCCTGTTCTTCTACTCTATGGCTCTTAAAATTGTTGGTCATTGTATTTACATGCTTATTTCAGTAGTGCTGTATCACACACTCTATCCAAGTCTCATGAATACAGGCAAATACCTATTTTTGATCAGCATTGTTTTTCCACTGTCTGGGGCAATTTAAATACATATTCAATAACTGTTGAATTAATGAATGAATAAATGAATTCCATCAACAACAATGGCGTTCCTTTCAAGTGAACTGTTACTCTGGGCACACCCTTCCTTGCTCAACTCCAACACCAGCCTCTTCAAATGCTGCCAGAGTATCGTGTCGGTGAATACGTCTCATGAGTTTGACGGTTTTATAACAGGGAGTTCCCCTATTCGAGCTATGTTGCCTGCCACCGGGACATTGCTCCTCCTTTGTCTCCCACCACGTGGAACTGTCAAACCTCTTTCCTTTATAAATCACCCAGTCTCAGACATGTCTTTACTAATAGTGTGAGAATAGATGAATACAGTCTCTCTCCTTTGTTCATTACAGGCAGAATTAATTGCTCTCTCCTACGAGTTCCTGGCAGGGTTTACTGATACTGCTCAAGCTTTTTGTGGAACACAACCAGGCTATTTATTGGTTTCGTCAAGTCTGGTGAAGAAGAGGGAGACAGTCTTTGCTTTCTGGAAGCCAAAATTAAGGAAAACACCTTTATTGCTGATGTCATGATGTTTATATTGTTAACCTCCTCTTCACTTTATCATTCTCTCTCCCCATGTCTGTCTCAGTTTCTCCATCTCTCTCCCCTTACCTCTCGCTCTCTCTCTCCTTCTGAACACTCCACATTTAGACAGACAAGTGTCAAGTGGAAGAGAGGGGACATTCAGGACTGATATCCTGAGGAGGCAGAGGTAGAAGCCTCAATGAGTAATCATATCATTTATTTGAGATGGAAGCAGAGCAAAGCAAATAGAAGGAAAGGGAAGGTGTTTTTAAACCCACTGCTTTACTATATTGTTCTTTATATCGCTCGGGTATCAGCTTCCATACTCACTGATTCTGGGCTATTTCTCAGGTATATGATTCTTTTCTATATTCCTATGTTTTTGTCATTGGTGGAAAAAGATAGAGTCTTTGGAAAAACCTGAACATCTCTGTAAATTTTAGTTGGCAGGAATTTTTTGTGCATTTGATGCTACTGCTGATCTTCCATCATGATTCTCAGAGCCTCATAATTCCTCCCCTTGATTCAGAGATGGAAATCTTAGAGGATGAGATATTCTGAACCAGTAATGCCCTTCTTCCATCACTCCTGGCAGCCCTCCACATCGAAGTGTGCAGAGCAAGGCTTCTCGTATTACCAGTTTGCGTAGGATCTTTATTTCAAAAGAAGGCAGGAATAAATAGACTGAATAGGCTGTTGTGTAAGACTGGCTACACAATATCAAAAACAACAAGGAAAAACAAGGCAAAACGAAACTATCCCTGTGACATGGACTATAACGGAATGTTTGATAAGTTAAAGAACTCCTAGAAGGAAATGAGACCAGTTATGCTTTGATTTAAGAAAAAATCTGGAGAGACTTCATGAAATATTTATATTTTGAGTGAGAATGTATTCTCTTAACCCTTTCATAGTATTAGCATATTATCCCAAAACACACATTTCTCTTTCTCTTCCAAGTCTCGCTCCTAATCTAGTTGCAATCCTCACAAACTGTTATCTCCCAAACATCAACAAGTATCCGGCCAAGAAAGTTTCAGCTGAATATGGAATAAATAATTCTGCAACTTATTTGTTATTCTTATTTTGGGGAAAGAAAAGAACAAATTCGCATGTTCATGCAAACATCACATTGAATTAGGAAAAAAATACAGAGATACATTCTCTCAGCCTTCTGTTTCTTTTCATGATGAAGCACTGGAACAAGACTCTCCCTCCTGCAGCAAACAAATATGTAACTGGACAAAATATATGAAGCAAGTGTTTTTGTGCACTAATAAATGAGCATTGCAAGACAGCAGCCCTTGAAGACTCACATGATGAGTCCCATGCCGAATAGCTTTCTGCTAGGGGAAAATGTACTGACTCTAAGGCAGAAAGCAAATTGCAGAGATCCTGTTAAACTGAAAATGCGGAGATCAGGCTATATTGCAGCTGAAGCAGTTGGAATCTTTGTGGGGCACGCTGGGGGAGGAATAGAAGAAGAGAGCTTTGTAGAGAGCCCCAGAAGCCTATAGGTAGCTCCCCTGCAAATCCATGTTAAAGACGTATCCATATGTGCACATACCCCGTGCAAGCCACTCAGGGTATTGCAGATAGCAGGTGGCACTGATTTGAGAAACAGGAAACTTAGGATAATGCTGTGCTCATTGTAGAACCCATTAACACCCATGGCAACCATGAATGATTAGAAACGTAGCACAGACCATGCCCTAGAGCAAAATCTACTCTATACCCACTCTAACAAACCTAAAATAAAGTATAAAGAGATCTCAGAGAAGACAACATTTGGAGTTTAAGTCTTTTTAAGTTAGAAGGGCTTGTAAAACACTTGAAGTTTCCACAAATTTTCACAAACCAAGCATAAAAGTTTACTCAGTCCAAGGTGATTGAATAGTAATTGACTAACGGATCTGATTGCTAAAACAAGAATCAACATTTTTTGAAACAGAGTTTTGCTCTGTTGCCAGTCACCAGGCTGGAGTGCAGTGGCACAATCTCGGCTCACTGCAACCTCCGCCTCCCGAGTTCAAGCAATTCTCTTGCCTCAGCCTCCCAAGTAGCTGGGACTACAGGTGCATGCCACCATGCCCAGCTAATTTTTGTATTTTTTAGTAGAGATGGGGTTTCACCATGTTGACCACGATGGTCTCGATCTCTTGACCTCGTGATCCGCCCACCTCGGCCTCCCAAAATGCTGGGATTACAGGTTTGAGCCACCGCACCCAGCTGACAGTTTTTTAATCACCAGAATTACAAAGAAAGAGAAAATGTAACTCATGGTTAGGAAAAAAAAATAATATAAAGCAAACTCTAAGCTTTTCATAGATAAACACAAAATGGTTGCTATAAATATTTTAAAGAACTATAAGAAAATATAGTTTTAATATGTGAAGACAAAGACTTATCAGATACACAGAAACTATAAAAAGAATGACACAGCAACTTTTAGAATAGGAAATTACTATAACTGAAATGAAACAGTTTCTGGATGTTCCCAGCAAGAGGTTTGGGATAGAATAAAAATTTCCATAAGAAAGAAGTCAACGCACAGTTCGGTTTCCCTGGGAAGCAGACTCTGCTGTGAAGATTAGCAAGCAGGGTCTTTTCAGAGAGTGCTCTTAGGACAAACACCCTAAGAAGCAAGAGAAGGAATCAAAATCAGAAACAGGTTGAACTGCTATGTGGTCCTATGAAATCCTCTGCCAATCATACAGGGAACTCTGGAGCTGGGGACGGAATTTCAGATTCCTCAAGTTGAGGCGGGAGGACAGGGCATTCATATCCCTGTGTTAATCAGTCATTGAGTCTTGGTTGCCTTTGGAAGAAGAAATGAGCTCAAGTGAGGCTATTACATTCACTAGAGTCCGTTTCTTTCTGTGGAGGGCTTAGAGCTGAGGCTGCCTTTTACGAGCACTCCAGGAACCTGGATGAGGAAGCCTCGCAGAGGAATCTGTTTCATACACCATAGTCTCCATCACGGTGCACACTGTGCACCTTCTTATTCACTTCTTTGTGTGAGACCTGGGAGCACACCCCAAGGAATTCTGCAAGCCTTTCTTTCTCTTGGTCATTTATCCAAGGAAGGTCGTCGGGAAGAGCTCTAAGCCCTGCCTCTGCATTTGGTATCAAGGCTGTAATGGATCCTCAGGGTCTTCCTCTACTAATATCCACCTTCAGCCAGCATCTCTATTTGTCTTGGTGGCTCATCTGGTGATGTGATCTAGATTTCAAACCCTATTCTCCTAGGCATCCAAGTCCCTGGACACCAGGGATTCTTCAGTTGGATAAGGACTTGCCAAGAGAAGCCAAAGTAAACCACCTAGGTGTACTCCTACCTGCCCCCAGCTGCTGTCTCCTCCTGAGGGTCAAGATCAACTACTCCTGTCACATTGCTGACTCTTTTTGCCCACTGGTTCTCTGATATGAAAAGCCAGAAATGCTTAGACTGTGACATTTGCTTTTGGATCAAGGGGATCTAGCTTTTAGGTCAAGGGGACTCTTAATGTCTCTCTGGTAGAGGCAAACCTGCTTTGGTAACAAAAAGCTGTAAGCCCATGGAACACAGAGCTGCAAAGATAAAAAGGATGAGTCCCCAAATGAATCACTTGAAGTGATGGTGAGTAGGGAGACTTTTATTTTGACCTCTTGCTTGTTGGATCCATGCATTCTACTTATTCAGGGAGCAGTGCCATATACCTGCCACTGATTTAAAGGGCATACTGCATTCTCAATGATAGTGCCCCATCCTGGGAAAGCACTGTCTCCTTGCTGGAGCATGAACTGTGTCTTTAAACAGACCATTCGATCATGTTGCCAGATGACAGCTGCTGTTACTTGATACAAACAGCTTAGTTTTGTTGTAAATTAACCCTCCTGGCTGCCAGGAGAAAAGGCAGGGATTTGTGATATGTTCACGGTATCTTTCAAAACAGAGACATCTCTATCAAGCAATAGAGAGTTCCTGGACCCACTAGGAAGCATTCTTTTCATAAGAAGGAGTGGGCCACTTTTGCAACGTCAGAGGGTTCCGGGAAATCTGGGGATTCAAAATATTTAGAGCATCGACCCAGATATGCTCATTCTGTATGTCTGGGTCATTCTTTTTCAACAAGGCTACTGCACTTGGCATGGCACAGCTGCCATGGTTGAGGATTTTCTTCTTTGAAGCTCAGCTATGTTTCCCACTAAGATTTAGGTCTGGTCCTCAGCTTTCTCTGCCTTCCAGTTTTAGGAGATATGAGTCTCTTTGTGTGCCATCAATGAGGCCTTCTGGTCTCCATATTTAGTTTTTAGTTGTCAATCAGTCACTCTCAAGCTTAGTAATAGGCGCTCAATCCCATTCCCCTATGGTTACTATTTACTACATGTCTCTTGAACACAAGGTTGTACCAGCTAATGCAGTTTTTGCCAGTGGTATAACATTGGTTCACAGCCAGTGAGTATTTTAGTCATCGTGCTGTTAGCTTGTGCCAGGGCCTCTCTGTGCACCACCTGCCACCCCTGGGGTTTTTATTGCCAGCTGGTTGGCAGCTGGTCCAACTCCAAAATTCCATTTTAGCCTCTCCTTTATTTGGACCATTCTTGGCACCAACAGTCACCAGTTAGGTACTTCAGGTAGCAAAATCTGAGATTAAAATGAGCGTACAGTATGCTTATTAGGAAGCAAGATTGGGATCACTGCCTTATAAGAGCCAGAAGGCTGTGGCATGGTGAGACAGTGCATTGTGGTGGAGTCCTGAAAAATGCCCTGGGACACACACCCTTGGGGAGCACTGAGTGAGCCACAGGTAGGTGAGTGGTCTGGAATAAGTGGAGCATCTGGTTCTTGACCTCACGTGTTGATCAGACACTGAATGCAGGCTGCTTGTGAAAGAAATTGTGGGCTTGGAATTGTGCATTCCCAAAACAACACTGCACCTGAGGACAGTCATCTGGCAGCACACACCGAAGCTGAGAACTGGGTGGCACCTAACAGCTTTCATCATCAAGTCCTTAAATCTACTTGAACAGTGTCTAAAGTTAAAGAGGCATCTCTTACATGGTAGACATATTGACACTAGCTATGAATACCATATACGATTTTAATTTTGCATGTCCTGAAGTATCAGGCAAGCAAGTAACATGACTTCACTTTGGACTTGCCTTTTTTTGCTTATGACAATTCCGCTGATTTTAGAAGAGTTCATGTAGCAATATGGAGCCACGGACTGGAGGTTATCCAGTACCATCTGCATTTGCATGTTCCAAAATTCCTCTTCAACAGAGAAGAGTGCTAGCAATTTCATCTTTACAATTTATTTGCCATGATGTGGAGAAAGTATATCCGGTATATAAAAATTGTTAAGGCACAGTTCATTGTGCTATTAAGAAATGTGACTACCTTTTTAAATTTACTCATAGGTAATCATCATATACTCTTATTAAGATTATGGCTAATCATCAGTTAATCTTATTAAGTCTTAGATATAGTTAAGAAATTGTAATAAAATATTTCTCAATTTTGGCTTAAAATTAACAAGCATAAGTTATTACTAACTTATGTTTGGTAAAACATTTATATACTGAATACTAACTTTTAAAAGGAATATATTAAATTTGAACTTTGTATAAGATGATTTATTGGATCTTTATGAGCCAGTTTTCTTACTTGTGAAATCTCTTGGGCCCAGTTCAACAAGCTTTGTTGCAGACTTCCTCTAACCAAAGTCGTACTTATAATTCCAGCTTCTAGGAGGCAGGAGCATTGTTTCAGCTCAGAAATTCAAGGACAGCCTGGGTAACGTAGGGAGATTCTGTCTCTAAAGGCAAACAAACAAACAAAACAATAAATACCAAAGATAATACTTCTCAAGTGTGAGTGTAAGTTCGTGGAAAAAGAGCCTTCTATTTACCTAATTGCATTTAGAAGGACTGAGTATGCACTTGTTTCAAATTTAACAATGAAGTAAAAAAAAAACCCACTTCCTAGTTCCGAATACAATGATGAACATTAAGCTAAATATCTGAATTGCGGCTTACTAGATGCACAGCAAAACAAAAGCTAAAATGCAAAATTCGATCTTGCATTCCAGGTTGCACTGATTTTCTTTCTTGCATTCAGACTCCGTGCATGCTAAGTGTGTACGATGAGAATGTTCAGCGAAAATAGTCCAAATTATTACCAACCAAACCATCCCTTTAGCAGCAGTGAAAAGTGTAGCTAGTTCTCTGGTACAATATAGTAATATTAACCCAATAAAAACAGTCATCACAGTGTCAAAGCCTGCAAATACTATTTCCTACACTTAAGAACTGCAGGGACAAGTAGTGCCCAATTTCTTCGAAAAATGACTTTCTGTGATTATAACCTTTGGAGAAGTAAGTGAATTTTGACCTATCCTTCACACTGAAGAATGTCTTAAACATGAGAACTTCACTATGTGTCTTTGATTTCAAAAGTTCTATCCAAAGCCTGAAGGGTTTGGATAAAATTCCTTTCCCAAACATTTGTTGAAGTTGGTCATTGTTACTTGAATATCCAAAGCCTTGTATTAAGTTTTTGTTAAAATCTCCTTCAAGTGAACTTTAGAGATTTTCAGTTCCAAGGAACATGCCAGAAAACGGACACCTATTGGGACTTTTATTAACTGAAAATTCAAACGTTCAGCACACCTGACTATGCTGTAGAAGAGATGATAGGCAAAGTTTGCTGAGAAAGACCTCACAATCTCTCTGTATTCTACATGCATCAACTAATTGTTTCGTGTCACCAATTGTTCTTATCTATAAACTCCCAACTTTCCTCCTCCTGATGCCAAAGAGCATGTGTCATGTACTTGCACGTGGATATTATCATGTTAATTCAGTAAGTAGTTCAGCCTAAAGGTTGAAGAATACAAAGTTTTTCAAACCTGAAATTTCCGTTTCAGACATCAGCTCTACCATTTTTCTTGTCGTGTATCAGTTTTCTTCTTCCTTAAAAGGGTAAAATGACGGCTCCTTCTTGGAAGGATGTTACATGATTAATATTTATAATACACTAACAACAATGGAAATATATCAACAATATATGTAAGACATTAACAACTACTATAATTGAGTGTAATTTCCAACATTTTACTTTTATAAAAATGTTAAACTTTTACTTATTAATTTAAACACTCATGGATGTGATAATATAATTTTGAATAACATCTTGATGAATATGGGGACACATTAAGCACTTTAAGATTTGAATAATGTCCTCTGCTGCTCAAAGCTGGACTCAGACCTATTATCTCACTTTTATAAGGGAAGAAACTACAGACCTCCTCTGAGTAACTTTAACCACTAGCTAAAAATGAGGCAACTCTGTAGAGCAATTGGAAAATAGATGAAATAAGTGATTAATAATAGAAACCGACGAAGCCTGAGAGAACAGAGCTTGATGGATGGAAAATAGGCTTTGGAGGGCACCACAGCCTTCTGTACATCTGGTGAGATGCAGAATGCCCAATTCAAGCCCCTTTGAACATGTGACAATGACTGATCAGAAACTATCATGGTTAAGTACAGGAGACTATTGAGAGATGAAAACTGCATTTCATTTACCATCTTTCTGTAGAACTGGAAAGAGTATTCTTACTCCACAGCACGTCTTTCAGTCACTCAGCCGTGAGTTACTACCCAGTTTAAAGTTGTAGGGAGGCATGTATTGGCTAAATATAGATGCTCTTTAGGCTAGTCAACAATGGGATTTGCTGCCTCATGAGTTATGGAGCACTCCGCCACTGCAGAAATACACTCAAGGGCTGCACAGCTGTTTTTCAGGAATGATTGAGAGAAATTTTCTGTATTAGGTTCAACTAGGTATTCCCATGGGTCCATGTGAGTGATAAGGTTCTGCGATTCTAAATCTTGTCAAGGTCATGCAATGATTAAAGATGGTTATACCTGTGAAAGATGTAACTAGGAAAAAAAGAACTTTGCTAGTAAAGAAATGTGAGTTTTGCAGCTTCTTCAAAGAGAAGGTTTTCCAAGTGCACCTCCTGATATAAGACAAAAAGAAAAATGTCAGCAGAGATGAAGGAAGTCAAATGCAAGGCACTGATGTGGGACATGGAAGACAAATAGCACAGGAAGAAGGGGATGCGCCGGAGAATGCGCCCCTACTTATAATTAGGACATCTCTTCACATCCGGAAGAGGAAATACCGGCAGGGAAGAATGGGATTTGAAACCAGCAGGGAATGCCTGAACAATGCAAGGCTCTTTCTAGATACTAAATATCAACAAACCAAGCACAAATAATTATTCTATATAGTTTATATATTATATGTATATACACAAAGGAAGGAAACAGCTAAACACAAAATACGTGAAAAATGCTTCAGTGTGCTATCTGAATTGTATATTCAGTAAGGTAATTCATTTTAGCTAAATAAATCACTGTGATTTTAGTTAGGTCAAAATAGTTGCACTGATTACAAGATTAAGAGTGGCAGTAATAATACTATTTCAATAGATATTAATCATTTACTTTAGGTGGAGCCAATGGTAGGCATGTGCTTTAAGGGTATTAGTTAATCTTCCAATAACTCATCAAACGAGCTGCTATCATCAGCCCCAGTTGCAGGGGAGGTGCTGAGCTGTAATTAAGAGATGGTCAGAAAGGTTTTTAAATGGAGAAGTGAAAAGTGAAGCTCCATTGGTCTGATTTGAAATCCCATGCTCTGGATCATGTTTGAGCACTGCTTCTCTGCTAAGAGTGGTCAGAGAAAAAAAATCAGACTCAAGGAGATTGATTCTTATTTAATGTAATCTGCATGCTTCACCAATCCTGTTCTTCCTTTATCAGTGCCAGCGTCCTCTCCTATGTAACTTCTCCCCATTCTCAAGCCTCAACTAAGTTCCCATGTATTCCACGTATCGCCCATACGGTCCCTCGAAAAATGGCCATTCCTTCTTCCAAGTGAAATGGCAAACTGCATGCAAGCATGTCAGGAAGTGACAAACTTACATCTTTGTCTATTATATGTGACCTGTTTCTCCAAAGACAATTTAAGCTATTTGGAAGCAGAATGTTGTTTTTAGTTATGATCAAATTAGTTTATCTGTATTACCAAATACATAAACACTCTGTTCTCCAGAAAAAAAAAAAATCATGATTATAGTTCAGGGTTTCTGGAGCCATTTGAGGACCACTAGCCTAAAGAGACCCACCTGAAAATCTGATTCCTAGTGGTTAAATTTGGATAAGGCTGCATGCCATTTTCTTTCTTGAAAATTTGCAATAGAACCACATTATAGATACAGAAATGTTCTACGTATGGAGCCAATTTCAATATATTTAAATTGTACACATAGTTAAATGTATTATCAATGTAATATAATAATTTCCAGAAACATTTGACCTTGAAGCCATCCAAAATATTTTATCTGCTGTCAACATTTTCTAGAGTATGTTTGGATCTTCACTGATAGTAAATACGCTCTTAAGTCTAAAAGCAAATGATCTCAGATTGATAGAATGATATCAAACCACTAACTCTGTCACTATCAGATTATAGGAGACCTGTGAGACTCTCTCAGGGTATAAATGCTAATGCTCTCCCCTTGAATCTTTAAATATCTGGATATCTACACACAATTTTAAGAACTCATTGGTTATAAATTTTCCTATTAATTTCAAAAAAAATGGGAATTATTTCTTCTAATCTTAAATATTTTTTCTATTTCTAAATGTTGTTATCTCCTCTCATCTTTTTTTCTTGTTAAGATAAAATGTCACATAATGTCTGCTTCTTTTTCCTCTGGTCTCATTGTGGTTTGAAAATTATAGAATTGCAATGTCTTTATTTTATCAAGCATTTCTAGTGTCGTGATATACATGTATTTTTAAATTTCTTATTATATCTTTGCAAGATATGTATGTGTGTGTTTCTAAAACAATAATGACATATTCTCATCATTAGACAAGAAGGTTAAAAAGTGATAGAAAAATGAAATATCTATGTGTTACTCCTTCCACGTGCCAGTGTGGGCTTTTCTGTCTAATATGCTAAAACCCATGATATAGGCTGAATTGTGACACTCGCTTCCCTAAAGCCCACCTCTGACAAAATTCCTGTGTTCAGGTGCTCACTCCTGATGTGGCCATATTTAGAGAGTTGGGCTTTTGTGGGGCTAAGTGGCTTAAATAAAGTCATAAAGGTGAGGCTCTAATCTGATAGAACTGATGTCCTTATAAGAAAAGGAAAAGATGATTGTTCATTCTCCATGCACACACCAGGGAAAGGCCACATGGAACACAGAGAGGACTCAGCCTCTGTGAGCCCGGAAGAGGGGCCTCCATGGACCCCGACCGTGCTGGCATCTGGATCCCAGAGGTCCAGCCCCCTGAACTGTGAGAAAATGAATTTAAACCACCCAATTTGTATTATTTTGTTATGGCAGCCCCTGCTGACTGAAAACCGCCTGTGAACCTCTGTGAATGAATCTGTTGTCTTGCTTAGAACTTTCCTGTTTCAGTATTCTCCAGCCTCTTCCTTTTCATTTTATCTCTTTGGAGTTCTCAGGATAAAAGGCTCTTATATTTTAGGATACTTACTACTAATCAGTATAGGAAAGATAAAAAAATAAACTAAAACAAAATAAATGCATTGTGAAAGCCATCATCTTCCAGAATGTTTGCAGTTCTCTTTTCAATTGCGAAGAAACTGTCTCAATCTAGGATGGAAAGAAAAATAATTCTTTCTATCCTCATCACCTTATGGAAAAAGATGACCACAATTTCCTCTAAGCATGATATACTCACTATCCAAATTTAACCTTGTATTCAGTGAAAATCAAATGCCTTCACCCTCCTCATGTCTCAAGTGTGAAAGTGGAGTTGAAATTAAGGGGAAACAATGGTTTCTTTTCATGCTGTTTCACTTAGAAGGAAAATTTGCATTTTTGTTCCTCCCAATCAGATTAAGAGCTAGTTAACTAGGCTTGCTCTGCCACGAAGGATCCAGTTTAGTGACAGTCCTATTTCAAAAGAGGCCAAGACTTCCTCAGAAAACATTATATTAACTGGCGATGTGCTTAGAAGAAACACTTAAGGAGAAGCAGTCATTTTAGTGAAGGCCCAAGGGTGTCCATTCTCATAGGTGCTGGGGGATCATCACAAGACTAGATCTTCTCAAAGATCATATTTGAAGAACCCTTTTTACCCTCTTATAACTCCCAATTTGTTTGCACAACTTGTGCTAGGATTTCACAGGATACATTTCATCCTGGCAGTTAGTGAAACTCATAAGGTGAAAGTGTAGCTCATAAAGTTTCCTGGCAAGCAAGTTAGAGCAAAGCAAGTTAGAAGAGCTAAGTATATTGAGTTAACTCTCCGTTTATCTGGGGGAGTACCACTCCATTTGAGTTAATATACAGCATGTTTGGCTAATTTCCAAAACAAACACCATGAGGTTAAGCTTAAAACTAATATAAATAATGACACATTGGAAAGGAAATAGGAGAGTTTGGGTGGCAAGGACCCAGTTGGATGTAAGACTTCACTACGTATATATTTCTATATGCATGTAATCCCAAGGGCTTAAAATAACACATTTATTCCTTTTTCATTGGACTGCAGGTCAGGTATTATCTTGTGTACAGTGGGGTCTGAGGCTGAAGGGACAGCCAGTAAGAAAGGTGTGATGTTTCTGTGATAGAGGAAAGAGTAAAAAGGCAGATCCCCATCTCTCCCCAACAGTGGCTCACATCACTTCCACTGGCAGAGCAAATCGCAGGGCCATGCCTAACCACAGAGGTGCAGAATTACTCTCTTGCCATAAGGAGAAACTCAGCAAGTCACATAACTACTGGAGGAGGTATGTGATTATCTCACAGGAATGGGGAGCGGAGGAGGACAATCACTAGGAAACATAACAAGATCTGCTGCATAAATCAACCCAGCTATTCATGAAAGTGTTTGCAAAACTACTCTAAGAAAGGATTAATTCATCAAACTTTCTAACAAAGTATTTTCACCATATATTCTTCCTGTGATGCATTAAAAAACAAAAGAATAAATTTTAAATGTTATTTATTAGGCTTTTTTGTAGAAGTATCAGCTATTATAGGTATTAAGTAAATGGTGTTAGTAGTCGATGTTGTAAGAAAAACTGTTAAAATTATAACATTACAGAAACAGACACTATTGTGTCTTATACTTAACTGAATTGTAAATATCACTATTAACTCAAGATTTGTAAATAAATATATAGATAGATACATAGAGATAGATATACATTAGAGATATGTCTAGCTCTTCCTTTTGAAATGGCCTGAAGGCAATGTCATGTCAGTAGCAATGAGCACACCAGCAATAAATGATACCCAAATTGGAGCCTATAATTCCTTTTCCTAATAAGTTTAACCTAAGCTCCTTTAAGAAATGGTTGATTTCCATTTGGGGGAATAGAAGGTTCAATGAGACCCTGGTGTACCTTTTACCACAAAGTAAATGTGCTTTTTAAGTAGTAATGAGATAATAGCAAAGAACCTAATTTCTAGTTTGAAGTAGCTCTCAAAAGAAAATTTATGAAAATCTGAGTATTTAAAAAATACAGTGGACCTTAGGAAGGATGTGGTGGCTCACGCCTGTAATCTCAGCACTTTGGAAGGCCAAGGCAGGAGCCTGAGGTCAGGAGTTCGAGACCAGCCTGGCCAATATGGTAAAACCCTGTCTCTACTAAAAATACAAAAATTAGCCAGATGTGGTGGCATGCACCTGTAATCCCAGCTACCCAGGAGGCTGAGTGAGCCGGGAGAATCGCTGGAACCCAGGAGGCAGAGCCTGCAATGAGCCAAGGTGGTTCCACTGCACTCCAGCCTGGGTGACAGAGCAAGACTCCTTCTCAAAAAAACAAAACAAAACAAAACAAAACAAAAAAAAAAACTCATTGAATCACTGAAAGTCCATGAAAATCCTAAAAAGAAAGACTGATAATTCTATAATTCAGAAATTCTATTCAATTGATAAGACTAGGGTTAGAGGAAACCTGGGCTAATATAAACTAAAACCCATTCTGTTCTTTCTATGCATAATTGTCCAAAAATGTCCTACGTTTGCTCCTAAATAATGCACAATGTTGTGTCAGAAAAAAATAGTGGAACAGTGAAGATTTATTGGGTCACTTTTCCACTTCTCCGTTTTCTAGCCACTCTGGGTTAATTAGAGGGTGTACAAGGTATGTTTTGATTTTCCTCTTTCTACCAGAAGGGTCTGCCGTAAGTCTAATAGTGATTCAATGATAATTAAACGCAGATATTTTCCACAGAACTATGAGAACATTGGTTAGTAATATATATTACTGTTTATATCACTTATTTCTGATAGCTTAAAGCTTCCATGACATTAAATTAAACTTATTACCAGAATATTTAAATCTTATGAGGATTGTCTACATACATATTTAATGAATTACCATAAATATCACCTATAGGACTTGTAGGTTAAATTATTTCTAGAAACCACCTCGTAAGAGAGCTTCTCAAGTACCTACTAAATGTATTTTAAGACAAATGAAACAAACAAAACCTACAACTCACTAAATTAAGATTGATAGCCAGGCTATTGCCAAAACTTACAATTTACCTTAATAATGAGATATTTGAAGCTAGATAGAAAACTTAAAGGAAAAGATGTGTGTGCTGTCCCTGTTAGCCTACAGAAAGGAACAGCCCCAGATGAACCCAATGCAGTAAAGACAGATTTGACGTTGTGTATTCTCTGCAACTGAATCAAAGATACAGCAGCATACCACAGTAGAAAACTGTGTTTGCATTATGTCTTTCCTTGATAGAATTTTCTCTTCATTCTAAGGCTACAAGCCAAACAAAGAAACATACGAACAGAGAATTGTTTGTATGGAGGGCAGGGAGGAGGCTGTGCTAAGATCACTCTGTGTTAGGAAATTGAGGACTGAAATTCAGTGTACAGAAGATGCAGATATTGAAAGTCAGAGTCTTTGAAACAGTAACGTGTGGGGTGCAGAACAACGTGGAGTGGCTCATTCAGCTCAATTTTGGGCTTTTCTTTTTTTTTTGAGATGGAGTCTCACTCTGCCGCCAGGCTGGAGTGCAGCCGCAGGATTTCGGCTCATTACAATCTTCACCTCCCAGTTTCAAGTGATTCTCCTGCCTCAGCCTCCCGAGTAACTGGGATTACAGGCACACACCACCATGCCCAGCTAATTTTTTGTATTTTTAATAGAGACGGGGTTTCACCATGTTGGCCAGGATGGTCTCGATCTCCTGACCTTGTGATCTGCACTCCTTGGCCTCCCAAAGTGGTGGGATTACAGGCATGAATGTTGGCCTTCTTTAGGGTAGTGTTCTTGTACAATGCAAGATGGAAGGCTAAAACCTGCATTTTCTATATCTCTGCAGGTTAAGTTCAGGATGAAAACCCTATTTCTTAGCTACAAGCACTGGCATGAGATACAGACGGCAGAAGGACAAGAGGTTTTCTCTGAGCTGTTCTTTCTGACAGCAAGCATGACCACAGAGGTGCGACTGTCCAGTAGCAACCGGGAGTCATTCTGAGTAAGATGACGCTTGTAAGGCGAGCTTCAGCAGGGATGTGTGGCTGTGCCAGGCAGGGGAAGTAGCCGTGCTCCATCCATGCCTCCCTGCCATTTGGTGTGATCCTGAGCACAACAGCTCCTGAAGTGGCTGCCTGCCTCCCACTCTTCTATTCCCTCCAGATGTCTTGTATGCACCTAATTCTGTGAACTGAACTCACTTCCTTTAAAATATATGGAGTTAATTTTGCTTTCTGCAGGAGTAACTGACACATTATATATCAGCGTTTTTTTGTCTTACATTGGTTTATGTGAAGATGACAAAAACATTGATCCTGGAACTATCTTCAGTTTCTGGAAGTGTTTTGAGTTTCCTGTTGAAAAAAAATAAGTAAGTAACTTCAGACAGAACATGGGATTTCCAGGACTCCATCTTCTCGGAAACAACTGGTTCCTAGGTTCCACCACCACACGGCCAGCTGTGCACTGGCTGCCCCGTCAGTGTCAGGAAGGGTTCTGGGGTGGACAGATACCTCCTTTATCCTAGCCAGAGCTGGATGGAGACCATGGCCACCACTGAAAATATCAGAGAGTAGAGATACAAGACAGCCACAGACATTTTCTGTTGGGGTAAAAAATAAACAAGAAGTACATTGTCCTCATTCAGGAATGAATGATAATGGAAAATAACAACTTGCAACTATGAAAATTCACTTTAGAATTAGGTAAAGAGAACAACCTCTTCACAATCTAGACAAACGTAACTGTGTGTGTGTGTGTGCACGTGTGCATGTGTGTGTGTGTGTGTGTTATATGTTTATGTATGTGTAATTTTTTACATAGAGGGAAGAGAACTCAAACAAACAAAAAAGCAGTAAGTCAATTTGAAATCTGAAGCACAGAAACCATTTTCCAAAACTGGAATTAATGGTTGATTGGCTAACCAGGGGACAGAAATCTTGGAGGAAGGAGTGCATCTTTAGGAATTCTTCCTACTAGGGACGTTAATACAGGAGAACCCTGCCCCAAGCCTTAGAAGACATGAACCTCTTTTCCATTCACATCCTGAGTTCTGTCTTTAACTGGTAAACAGATGAGGTACTTTCTGTTCTCCTAGGACAGGTAGTTTTTATTCCCTGCCTTCCACAAGTCCTCTTTGCATGTATTTGGGTAAATCAGTTATTACTTCTTTCTTTCAAGCATCTTCATAAATAGGCTTAAAATCTTCTCTTGCAAGATCTGTTAGCCAATGGGATTGCTTTAACTCTTCTGTTCCTCACTTAAGGATTTCTGAAATAAGCATGAGTTGCTTCACACACATGAAACAAGAGTCACCATTTCTACCTAAATATACAGTCAGAAACACCATTTACCCGTATTTAAATGCGGATATTAACGGTACCTTTATATTTATGAATAATTTAGGAGATTGCTTGATAGAAAATTTATGTTCTGGCTGGGCATGGTGGCTCATGCCTGTAATCCCAGCACTTTGGGAGGCTGAGGTGGGCGGATCACAAGGTCAGGAGATCGAGACCATCCTATCTAACACGGTAAAACCTTATCTCTACTAAAAATACAAAAAAATTAGCCAGGTGTGGTGGCACGCACCTGTATTCCCAGCTACTTGAGAGGCTGAGGCAGGAGAATCGCTTGAACCTGGGAGGTAGAAGTTGCAGTGAGCCAAGATCGTGCCACTGCACTCCAGTCTGAGAGACAGAGTAAGACTCTGTCTCAAAAAAAAAATTATATTCTATGAATATTAGTTATTTGGTTAATAATTGTTGCTATTTTAATAACAATCATTATTTGGGGAGAACTCAAAATAATAATAATAATAATAATCTGTTGAATTAGACATTAGCAGCTTTGGGAGTGTACCAATATGCAGAAAGAACATTTGTTTCTGAGAATCGTTCTTCAAAGACCTCGTGTTTAACAACGGGCCATTGCACCTTGACTAAAGATAGAGATGTCTTTATAAGCCAGATAATATTTCTTCAGAGACTGTGGTATGGCTCAGAGAATTCCATTACTCTTTGTCAAATGGAAAAGTTTTAGTATTTTGGTGTTAATGTGGGTATTGGTGTATGGCACCAGATTAGCCACCTGATTGTAATCTTCTGCTTTCTCTTTATATTGTTTTATTAAATTTACATTTTCTCATTAATCTATTTTCAATTGAGGATGAAAAAGTAGCACACCAAATACTGAAACGAGAAAGTAGTTGGCAACCGTGATTTTTGTATAGTCATTGGAGTAAGCCAAGACTCAGTAATGCAATAGCTGAAGAAGGGCATGCATTTGGCAAGAAATAAAGATCAGAGGGAGTCTAACAGTAGGTACTTGGAAATGCCAGTTGCAAGGTAGAACTAAAAGAAGTACATTTGGAATTGGGTGACGTTGGTTCACACCTGTAATCCCAGCACTTTGGGAGGCTGAGGCTGGTGGCTCACCTGAAGTCAGGAGTTGAGACCAGCATGGCCCAAGTGGTAAAATCCCATGTCTATTAAAAATAAAAATAAAATAGCCAGGCGTGGTGGTACGTGCCTGTAATCCCAGCTACTTAGGAGGCTGAGACAGGAGAATCACTTGAACCCAGGAGGAAGAGGTTGCAGTGAGCTGATATCACACCACTGCACTCCAGCCTCAGCGACAAGAGTGAGATTCCATCTCAAAAAACAAAAAAGTACATTTGGAAATTATGATACTTATTGGACTTTTACAGAAGCAGGAGAATAATTTTGGGCAAAGAATCCTATAGTTTATAGAATATTTGAATGTGAACACATGGTAATACAAATAATTTTATGATTTTCTGTTTCTATTAATTCACTAGGTGTTGCTGTATTCTGGAGAACTAATAGAGACAAAATGACATCTTGGTGCCTCTGAGTCCAGAACAATATTATTATTTCTTCTTCATTACTCAGAAGTGGGCTGAAATTGGAATTCATCGTAATTTCAGTCTGTCCCACCAAGTTTCTGATGTGGCTCTCTGCTTTGGCCCCCTCATTGTGAAACCGTGTGGACAAGGAGCCTCAATAACATTATTGATATCTTCATACAAATGAAGATGAATGCTCCATTGACCCTCTGGAACTTTGGAAAATGTGAAGGAGTAGGATTCTTGTGGGGCAGAGACAGCTAATTTTGTGCTACTCTTTTAGCAGAAAGAGTTGTTGCTAGGAACAATTGCCCACCCAGGGGCTACATGGCCTAGGCCCTGCTTCCTTGTGGTGGTGCTGTTTGATGAATTGTCAAAACAAAACATGAAGGACGCAAAATGAGTTGCTTCTGGGATGTGTCTTCACCCACTCTTTCCTGTTCTGCTCTCTGGAAGCTCAGGAATTGATGGTGCAAGAGGGTGTCAGAACCTCAAATGCCGACTTGGAAAAGAAGTGTCTGTTGATCAGGAATATCACTGGCTCACAAAAGTGACTTTATTAAGTCAGTAAAAATTTGGATCTACCCTCACCAATATCCAGACATTGAAAAATGCATGGTTAATTAAACCATGGAGGTTAAGATGGAGCTATACAAATTCCTGCTTGAGAAAGCATGCTCTTTGGATGTTAAAAATTATGAAGTGTATAATTTTCATATGTCCTAAAGTTCCACATTGCCCAAATGTTTTAATCAGAAAACCACTGAGTCAAGAGAGGAAATGATTAGCACTAAAATAAACATGCACACTGAAGCTTCTGTGGATAACAGCTAATTATTTTAGGTATTACAAGTTTATTTTTGGACTACATATTATCAGACACCAATATTTAATTGGGAGACTTATCTTTTTTTCCCATAAGCAATTTTCACTATACTTGTAAAGCCACTATGTAAATAAACAAAATAATCTATTATGAAAAACACAACTTTTCTAGGCTTACTCGGCCAAAAGATATGAAGTGAACTAAGTTAGTTGTAATTACTCAAATTTAACTTTCCCTCTACAAAACCCCAGTGCTCTGAAAGATGCCAGGTATCACCAAAGACTGTCTTTAAATATCACCCAAACTGACCTCGCAATTTCAGTCCACTTCATCTCATCCCATGAATTGATGTCACAGGTTGCAAAGCACACATGAAAATGATATTTTTTGCCCACATTTATGTGGACTACTGTCATGAGTGGGTTAAATCCTGACGTTTTAGGGTGATCTTGGCTTCCCCGAGATGTGTCTTCACCCACTCATTTCTATTCTGCCCTCTGGAAGCTCAGGAATTGATGGCATAAGATGGTGGCAGAACCTCAAATGCCTACTTGGAAAAGAAGTGTATGTTGATCAGGAATATCATTGGCTCACAAAAGTGACTTTATTAACTCAGTAGAAATTTGGATCTACCCTCACAAATATCCAGACATTGAAAAATGCATGGTTCAAACTTCACCTAAGTGGTACTGGGGGGGCGCATCAATTCAAAAGACCTCCAGTCCCAGCTCTCGA
Source organism: Cacajao melanocephalus (assembly GCA_963573385.1). Lineage (NCBI taxonomy): Eukaryota > Metazoa > Chordata > Mammalia > Primates > Pitheciidae > Cacajao > Cacajao melanocephalus. The sequence goes on from CAUYLG010066939.1 coordinate 34,273, forward strand.
CAGGCTGCAGGCAACAAATCCCTCATGGACATTGCCCTCTGTCTTACTTTTGTCTGCTGTTTGTCTGTATATACACAAGTCCCTAGAAGAAAATCAGTGAACCAGCGTTGGAGTCAGAGTCCACGCTATACACTTCTAAGACCAAGATGACCTCTTAGAACGCCGTAAAACCATCTCCACGTTTCATTTCAATAAAAGAAACACACAGAATCACACTAGCCACATCTGGTAGATCACACTAGACCCATCAATAGATTTCACAAGACTTTTGGGTGAATTCCCAGTTTTAGTTCAGCAACTTCTTTTTCCAGGAATAGTGCTGAGATGATATAGCACTGGATTTGTATCACAAATGTTTAAGTCCTCAATCATTTTTAAATATGCTCAGCGTAGTACAAACCATGATGTTGGGTTGATAAAAATGGCTAGAGGCTGGGCGGAGTGGCTCACGCCTGTCATCCCAACACTTTGGGAGGCCAAGAAGGGTGAATCACGAGGTCAAGAGTTCAAGACCAGCCTGGCCTATATGGTGAAATCCTGTCTCTACTAAAAATACAAAAAACAAAAAAACAAAAAAACAAAAAAAAAAACTAGCCTGGCATGTTGGCATGTGCCTGTAGTCCCAGCTACCCGTAGGCTGGGTAGGAGAATTGCTTGAACCTAGGAGGTGGAGGTTGCAGTGAGCCAAGATTGCACCACTGCACTCCAACCTGGGCAATAGAAGGAGAGTCCATCTCAAAAAAGAAAGAAAGAAAGAATGGCTAGAAGAGCAGGGCAAGAAAAAGTGCCTGTACATTATAGTTGACTCTTGAACAACAAGGGTTTGTAGTGCATGGGTCCACTTGTACATGGATTTTCTGTCTGCCATCTCTGAGGCAGCAAGACCAACCTCTCCACTTCCTCCTCCCCCTCGACCTACACCACGTGAAGACAGGGAGAATGAAAACTTACTATATTCCACTTCCACTTAATGCCTAGTAAATATATTTTCTGTTCCTCATAATTTTCTTAAGAACATTTTCTTTTCTTTAGGTTACTGTATCTTAAGAATAGAGTATAGGATGTGTGTAACATTAAAACATTTGTTAATCAATTATTTACGTTATTGGTAAGGCTTCCTGTCCACAGTAAGCTATTAGTATCTAAGTTCTGGGGAGTCCAAATAATACATGGATTTTAAACAGCAGGGGAGGCTGTCACCCCAACACCTCATGTTGTTCAAAAGGTCAACTGCAATTTTGAGAAAATATGTAGAAGTATAAGCAATTGGCTAAAATCTGAAAAATAAAGGGAAGTTAGTGAATATGGTTTAAGGAACTGGGTAGAAGGAGGCATCTCAAGGAAAAAGATACGACATTTAAATCCAGCAAGAATGAGTTTTAATAAAATGCTTAAAGTGATAGAGTTACATAATACCAAAATTTTTGGAGAGTCTCCCTTGGAAGAAAGTAAAAGTACACCAAGTTTTTTGAACAATATAAGGTGGTTAAAGAGGACAGTTACTGGCAGAACCTGGTTTTAACATAAATATATCTTGCTCATTTTGGAAGCAGCTGCCTTCTGAAACTAAATTTCTCTGTGTGTGTAGGTACCCTTACATATGTAATGCCTTTATTTCTTCCCACCAAACCTCCTATTTTATGATACATTGTTTTTGCCAAACACAGATTTTTTTTTTTCTCAACCATGCTAATTTCTAGAAATATAATTGCCCCACATTTGGGGAGAGACTCCTGTTGTTCTGACTGCAGTAACATTATAAAATTGAATAGAGTGAAGCTTAAACAGTATATAAGAGGATATTTTCCATGATGTTAAGTAATCTGTAGAGAAAATAACAGAGCTACCAAGAGATTCCTGAAAGTGGAGGAGACCAACTGTCTAAAACAACATTGACAAACTTTAAGTATAATGAAAGTGTTTGATCCATGGAGTATTGCTTAGTTTTTAGTTTTGCATAGTTTGAGATCCAGAGACCTGTGAGATGGGAGTTCTGTGTGGTATTACCTTGCTGTTGGTGTTTTAGACCTCAATCTCAAAGCTACTATGTAAGATTTAAGACATGTTAACAATAGACATGTAAATAGTTCCCTACATAGTTTCCTGGAGAAAAACATTATTGCTTACTCTAGCATGTATGATGATGTTTGACTCCATGAAATGAGTGTAAAAAGTTTATAATTTAATGTTACAGTCCGATATTAAGTAACTGATATATTTTCAGTGAAGAATGTGCCCACATACTTTATCTCAGATAGTTCTCTTAGTGACTTTGTGAAAAGCACAGGTAATTCTTCGTTAGCGTTTATTGTGTTATTTTTAACATGAGGGAATTGCTACTAACCAATCAGTAGATTCCTCTTGCCCCTGGCCAGATGGAGCTGATTTACCAAGGCAGGGAAATTGCAATAAAGAAAGAGTTTTACACAGATAAGGCCAGCTAAACGAAAGACTGGAGTTTTATAATCATTTAAATCAGCCTCCCAGGAAATTTGGAGGCAAGGGGTTTTCAAAGGTAGTTTGGGGGAAGTGGTGGGGGTGGCTAGGCAATGGGTGCTTGCTGCTGATTGGTTGAAGGTGCAATCATAGGGGTATGGGAAATAGTCCTTCTGTGCGCTAAGTCATTTCTGGTTGAGGCCATAGGAGTGGTTGAGGCCATAGGAGTGGCTGGCCGGTCCACATGGAGCCATTGGTAGCCAGACATACAAAAAACCTGAAAAAAATATCTCAAAAACCCAATACTAAGTTCTATAATTAATAGTGATGTTATCTGCAGGAGTAATTGGGGAAGTTGCATATCTTGTGACCTCCAGAATAATGACTGGCAATTACTTACGTCTCTATACCTTAGCAGAATTCAGGCTCCTCTATCATCCTAGTCTGGTGGTCTCTCATTAGCTTTACAAAGGCAGTTGAGTTTTTGGGAAGTGCTATTCTCATTTAAACTATAAAATAAATGTCTCTCAAAGATAGCATGCAAGCCCAGAAGTAACTAAGGGCAGTTTGAAGGCTAAAGGCAAGATGTGTATTGGCTAGATCAGATCTCTCACTGGCATAAATTTCTCACTGATGCAATTTTTGCAAAAGCAGTTTCAAAATCATACTTTATTTTATAAATGTAAATTACTTATATTTGGGGACAGCCTAATCACCTGGCAGACATCATGCTCCTTCATCTATTTGTCAGCAGGCAACATAACTATACGTGTGTTGCCTACAAGGACATTATATGCTTCAACAGATATGCATCAAAAGTTCCTGAGAATACCATCAAATACTTAAAGGCATCTAGTTCAGCAGGTGCTACTTAAAAGAATTCTATTTTTTTTTTTTTTTTGAGATGGAGTCTCACTCTGTCACCCAGGCTGGAGTGCAATGGCATGATCTTGGCTCAATGCAACCTCTGCCACCCAGGTTCAAGCAATTATCCTGCCTCACCCTCCAAGGTAGATGGGACTACAGGCGCACACCACTATGCCTGACTAATTTTTTGTATTTTAGTAAAGACGGGGTTTCACTGTGTTGCCTAGGCTGGGTGTGAACTCCTGAGCTCAGGCAGTCCTCCCACCTTGGCCTCCCAAAGTGCTGGGAAATACTTCTTAATTTCTTGTGAAACTTAGATATTCTTAATATCAATGAAGTAATTCAAGGGCTCTCCAATTTCATTGATTATAAAATTATTTACTTAATAGTGAAGTTCCAGGATCAACAGATAAAACTGATTTTAAATTTTGGAACACTCAATTATTAAATATTCAATTATAATTCAAAGACTGTTTTCTATTACAAATGCCACCAAATGTAGCAATATTTTGCCGAGGCATTCTAACCAGAGTGACAGAATGAGAATGAGACCTGATGGTTTGCATTCCTGGGAAGTCAGACATTCTTAGTCACAGGATAAGACAGGAGATCAGTAGCACTGACGTCACAAGATACAGGTCATAAAGACCCTACTGATAAAACAGAATATGATCAAGAAGCTGGCTAAACCCTGCCAACTCCAAGTTGGTAACAAAAGTGAACCCTGGTCATACTCATTGCTCATTATATGCTAATTGCAATCCATTAGCATGTTAAAAGACACTCCTACTATTGCCATGACAGTTTACAAATGCTGTGGCAATGCCAGAAGTTACTCTAGATAGTCTAAAAAGGAGAGGAGCCCTCAACTCCAGAAATTGCCTACCTCTTTCATGGAAAACTCATGAATACTACATCCCTTATACAGCATATGATCAAGAAACAACCATAAAAATAGCCAACCGGCAGTCCTCAGGAGTGCTCTGCCTATGGAGTAGCCCCTCTTTTCTTTCTTTACTTTCTTAATAAACTTACTTTCACTTTATTTTTGGATACACCTCAAATTCTTTCTTGCACAAGATTCAAGAACCCTCTCTTAGGGTCTGAATTAGGCCTTCTTTCTGGTAACAATTTTGTTGCCAAATTCTGAAGTTAGTTTTTTGACCTAAGTATGAGAATGAGTTACTTCCTGTCAGACATCCTGTTAAAATAAAATTCAGTCACCAGTTCACATTTTGAATATTCACAGAAGCTTTAGCATGTGCATGCATTTGACAAAAAGAAGGAAATATCATTAATCTTGGTGTGTTCAAATTAAATTACATTAAATTAGTGGAATAATTATTGATTTATAATTTTATTTATATATTTTTATTTATTTGTTAATATTCATTAAGGGGAATTCACTTATTGGCAGAATCACAAGATATTTCTGACCAATGTTTTTATTGATGAAGAAAAGCTATATTTCTTATATAAAAAATGAAGTGAAAAAGGAAAACATTCTGTTTGAAGACAATAAAGCGTTTTCAAAATAATGTAAATTGGTAGAACTATAACTGATGAGATGAGGAAAGACAGGAGAAGAGGGCAGAGGATTTGATAATGCCTTTCTCCTTGAGGAAAAAGTAGCAGCTGACAGGTTAAAAATTCAAGAAGGGTTTCTAAGTCCCAAGGACCTCCTGAGACCAAAAAAATAATAATAATAATTCAGGGCCTTCCCAGGAGGGAGGACAAGGTACCTAAAGGATGGTATCTTTCAAATAAAAGTGACCTGGAAGTAGACATGTCCTAACATGTTCTGAAATGCCTATTTAGAACATTGCAATCTTGAATAAATTGAGATCTGCCTTGCCCTGGCTGCCTACAGGAGCATAAATAAGTACTGCAAAAGTATCCGGGACCTCAGCATATCTCTACAATTTATAAACACTGCATCAATTTTTAAGAAAGGCATACATGAAGGCAATAATATCAGGAGAAAAACTGACAATAGAAAATGAATAATAATGTATAAAGAAAATAAAGTTAACAGAAATGGACTTCAAAATCACAAGATGAATGATCTATGCAAGTATTTAAAATACAATAGGAAGGGTTAAACAAAATGAAAAAAATATATAATTAAAGCATGCACATATTAGTATGAAAAATAGGTTACTGTAACTTCCAATTTCTAATTCAACTTGTAAAAAGTTTGGAAATCATGACCCTTATCCCCACAAAAAGAAAAATAAGACTAAAATCAACAAATCTTAGATCCACTGGATAACTGATAGTATGGGGCAAATTGCTACTCCAAAAACTAGAATGATTGAGGGACAGACACGAAGAATCACAGCATATTGAGAGCAGAAGCAGATTCCTGCTCCTGAAGCCAGTAACAGTGGAAACACTTATAGTGAAGCTGATGAACTGTTGGAGGCTCAGTGTGGATTAGCATGAGAATTAATAACTCTAACAGGAGGGGCCGTCTTGAGGGGGGCTCAGCCCAAATTTTGTAAGTTTTAGCCATAGGAGCCCAGAAGGCTCTCATTGTGAAAAATGTAGTAAAACTCTCTTTTCACAGAGACTCTCTTTCTCTATGGACAATGACACAGTTTTGCCTCTTTTTCACCTCAGTTTTCCCTTAAGCTTTGTAAGCCTATAAAAGGGGAAAGAAGCTGCTTCTCAGGGAACTCAGTGAATGAGGCTGTAGGCCCTCACAGCTCCCGGCTGAATAAAAAGCCACTTCCTTCCTCAGTTCGGTGTTGGAGAGGTTTGTTTCTCGTTGCTTCTGCTTCAAAAGCAACAAGCACAATTGTAAAAGTCAAAGTAACCACCATATCCATACTTATATATGACACAAATTTTGTAATTATAATGAGGAATATAAAAATAAAATAACTATAATTAATATGCTAAGAGCTTTAATGTAAAAAGTGAAAAACATACAACAAGAGATGGATAATGTAAGTAGAGAGATTGAAAATCTAAAAAATAATCAAACGAAAATGCTAGAAATTAAAAAAATATATCTTTAGGAGAAATGAAGAAAGCTTTTGATTGGATCATTAGTAGACTTGATATGACCAAAACATGAATTAAGTTTAAAACCTCTTAAACTAAAAGACAAAGTGAAATAACAATAATTTAAAATTATACAAAATCATCAAGGACTAAGGACAATTACAAAAGGTATAACCTATGAGCTATAGTATGAAATACTAGTAGAAAAGAAAAAATTAATGAAAGGACAACAATAAATATTTGAAGTAATGATGGATAAGACTATTTTTAAAATGAATGACAGACACCAAACTGCAGATACAGTAAACTCTGAGAACACCACATAGAATAAACATCAAAAAATCAACACCTAGGCATATTATATTTAATCTTCAGAATACCAAAAACAAAGAGAAAATCTTGGAAAAAACAGAAGTAAAAACACCATACATACAGAGGAGCAAAGATAACAATCATTTTGAACTTCTCATCAGAAATTATGCAAGCCAGAAGAAAATAGAACAAAATATTGACTGTTGAAAGTAAAACAAAAAACCAAACAAACAAAAAACCTGGCAGTGTGAAATCCTTTACTGAGTAAAATTATCCCATAAAAATGAAAGACATGAAGAATTTCTCAAATAATAAATGTGAGAAAATGCTGCTGGTAGAATAGGAAAAAAGTTAAAATACATTATTCAGAAAGAAGTAAAATAATATAGGTAAGAAAGTATAATGAAAGAAAGAGTATAAAGAAGGATTAGATGAAGGTAATAAAAGGTTTTATTTTTCCCATTTTTAATTGCTTTATAGATAGGAATTCATTCAAAATAATACTAGAAACAAAGTATGATTATAGTTTATGGATAAGTGAAATGAATGACTACAACATTATAAGGTATGGGTGGGAGGAATTAGGAATATGTTGTTGTAAGGACTGCACTGACTGTGACGTGGTAGAGTATTATTTGAAAATGGACTTGGATAAATCACAAATACACATTGCAAACTGTAGGACAATCACTAAGAAATTTTTTAAAGAGGTATAATTGATGTGCTCACAAAGGATAAAAATTGAATTACATAAAATGCTCAATTAAAACCAGAGACAGCAGAAAACATAAATAAAAATGAAAAGTATACAGATTGGGAAGAAGTAAATTAAAGTCTCTATTTGCAGATGATGCAGTTGTCTGTGTGGAATATCCCAAAGAATTGACTACCTCCAACAACAAGAAAACATGGAACTAGTAAATGATTATATCAAGATTTCAAAATGAAATGTTAATATACATTAGTTAATTGAGTTCCTGTATACCAATAATGAGCAACTTGAATTTGCTATAAAACACAATATCATTTAAATTACCTCCCAAAAATAAATAATTGTAAATCCAACAAAATATGTACAGAATCCAAATAAGGAAAACTGCAAAATTCTGTTGAAAGAAATCAAAGAAGATTTAAATAAGTAGAGAGTACATGTATAGTAAGACTCAACCTTGTCAAGCTATCAGTTCTTCCTAACTGGATCTGTGAATTCAAAGCATAGCTAACAAAAATCACAGTAAGTTACTTTGCAGATGTCAATAAACTAATTATAAGCTAATATATAATATTCAGAGTAGCCAACACAATAATGAAGAAGAACAAAGCAAAGACAATCTAATATAGAAAGTATAACCTTTTGAACAAATGGTAATAGACCACCTAGACATTCATATACAAAAAGAAAATCTAGAAACATTTTATTCATTTCTCAGAAATTAACTCAAAATGGATCATTGTAAAAGTAAAATGCAAAAATGGATCACCTGACTTAAAATGCAAAACCATAAAACTTCTACATGATTACATAATAAAAAATCAGGTGACTTTGAGTTTGATAATGAGATTTTAGATATAAAAACAACAAAATACAAATAGTCCATGCAAGAAAAATTTGAAAATTCACTACATTAAAATGTATAACTTCTTTTCTTTATAAAACAGTGTTAAGAGAATAAAAAGACAAGCCAAAGACTATGGGGAATACTTGTAAAACATATATCTGATAGAATACTGGTATCCACAATATAAAACTACTGAAACTCAGCAATAACAAAACAGGTAACTCAGTTAACAGGTGGACAAAGTGTGTGAATAGAAACCTCACCAAAGAAGAGATTCAAATGAGAAATAAGCACATAAAACAATCTCAACATCGTGTGTCATTTAGGGAATAGCAAATCAGAACAACCATGAGATGTTACTGAATAGCCATTAAAATAATTAAAATCCCCAATATTGACAATATCAGATGCTGGCAAATACGTGAAGAAAAGCAAGCTTGTATTCATTGCTGGTGGGAAGATAAAATTGTACAGCCAGTTTGGAAGACAGTTCGCATTTTATTACAAAACTAAATATATTCCCACCATGTGACCCAGCCATGAGCACTAGATATTTACCCAATAAATATTATTGGTATATATTTATATCAACTTGAAAACTTATTTCCAATTGAAAGAAGCCAGTCTGAAAATACTTTGTACTCTATGAATCCAAATGTATGATGTTCTGGGCAAAGTAAAACTTTAGAAACAGTGTAGCATGGGGATCAGTTGTTGCATGGGTATTAGTGGGAGGAAAAACCGAAAACTACATGAAGCACAGGGATTTTTAGGACAAGGAAACAAATGTGCATAATACTCTAGTGGTAGTACATGAGATTATGCATTTGTCAAAACCCACAGGACTATTCAACACCAAGAATAAACCCTAATGCAAACTATGGTCTTCAGTTAATAATGACTATATATATTTGTTCACCAATTTTAACAATTGCACAATCAAAAAGCTTATCCATCATGATCAAGTTGGCTTCATCCCTGGGATGCAAGTCTGGTTCAACGTGTGAAAATCTATAAACATAATCCATCACATAAACAGAACCAAAGACAAAAAACACATGATTATCTCAATAGATGCAGAGAAGGTCTTCGACAAAATTCAACAGCCCTTTATTCTAAAAACTCTCAATAAACTAGGTATTGATGGAACATATAATAAGAGCTATTTATGAAAAACCCACAGCCAATATCATACTGAATGGACAAAAACTGGAAGCATTACCTTTGAAAACTGGCACTAGACAAGGATGCCCTCTCTCACCACTCCTACTCAACATAGTATTGGAAGTTCCGGCCAGAGCGTCAAGCAAGAAAAAGAAATGAAGGGTATTCAGTTAGGAAAAAAGGAAGTCAAATTGTCTCTATTTGCAGACAACATGTATATTTAGAAGACAGGTCGTCTCAGCCCAAAATCTCCTTAAGCTGATAAGCTACTTCGGCAAAGACTCAGGATACAAAATCGATGTGCAAAAATCACAGGCATTCCTACACACCAGTAATAGACAAACAGAGAGTCAAATCACGAGTGAACTCTCATTCACTACCAACACAAGATGTCAATTACAGGAGAAACTGTACACTGATTTAGAGAGAACATATGGTAACTTTGTATATTCTACTCAATATTTCTGTAAGCCTGAAATTTCTCTTAAAATACAAAAATAGATTACAGGGAGACAGGACAAAAAAAATACTAGATTGAAATTGGAGATATAAAAGGACAGATAATACATATAATACTTAAAGAGTGAAAGAGATACAGAGAATGTGAAGAAAAGAATTCTGATAATGTATTTGTAGTCCAGAAGAATTTAAATAATGAGGCAGAAGTGATAGATAATGTAACAACTATTTTAAAATATCCAAAATTTATAAAATTTCAGCAGCCACAAATTCTTGACTTAAACACAGTATAGAATAACTAACAAACCCTACCAAGACAAAGTAAACAAAATAATTTTAAATATTATTAAAGATAAGCCATATTAGCTTCAAAGAAGCAACAATATGACTAACAGATGGATTAAAAAGAAAAACAATGAAGCCAGAAGAAAATAGAATTTTTTATTAAAGTATTAAAAGAACAATAATTTCAAGAAATCTATATTCAGTAAAATATCTTACAAAAACAAAGGAAAAGTAGGAAATATTGAGAAAAAAAAGCTAAAAACTGATAGAAATCTTCACCAGCGGAATGATACCAAAATAATAATGATAATGATCATAATGGTGAAATATTTTAGGCAAAAGGAAAATTATCCCAAATAGCAGCTTACAGATGCAGTCTGAAATGAAGAACAGGTAAAATATAAAATATGCTACAAATTGAGTGGATAAAACAGCAATCATACTATCTTGTGGAAGTACGTAAGTATATATATTTAACAGAACTGAGAAACAAATCCATAATCATAGAACATTTTGACATGTTTCTTCCTAACTGATAAATTAAAAATAATTAAATGTTTATCATTCAAGATGTTAACAAAATGAAAATAACTTAAAGATTCTCTGTATCAAAAAATGCCCATTAATTTTTACTGTCTAAAAATATTGTCCCCAGATTGTCCTTCTGCTGCTCCATAAAGCGAGTTTCAGAAATTTCAGAAGACTAAAATTCAATAGCAACAAGTTAAATCCAAACAAAATAGAAGGAAGGAAATAATAAGATGAGAACTGAAGTTATAAAGGATAAAAAAATATGTCATAGGTAAAACAATTCATTCTTGTAAAGACTGTCACTATGTCACATATCCCCAATATTAGGAATGAAAAATAGGATATCACTAAAGAGCCTCTAGATACAAAACATAATGAGAAAAATTATAAACAACTATATATAAATACATTTAAAAGTTTAGAGTCAGCTGAGGTGGCTCACACCTGTAATCCAAGCACTTTGGGAGGCTGAGGTGAGATCATTTCAGTTCAGGAGTTCGAGACCAGCCTGGCCAACATGTTGAAGCTCCCATCTCTACTAAAAACAGAAATATTAGCCGGGCTCCGGTGGTGTGTGCATCTGTCATTCCAGCTACTCAGAAGGCTGAGGCAGGGAGAATTGCTTGAACCCGGGAGGCAGAGGTTGCAGTGAGCTGAGATCGCACCACTGCACTCCAGCCTGGGAGACAGAGAAAGAGTGCATCTCAAAAAGAAAAAACAAAAAATTTAGATGGCATGGAGCAATGTCTTAAAATATTACAAACTGATGTCACAAGAAGATAATCTCAATAATCCTTTATCTATTAAAGAAACGCAAAGCTTCACATAATTTTCCTAATACATTTTACCAAGTATTTGGGGAAAAAAACCCACCAAAACTAAGCAAAGTCCTTCAGAAGTCACCATCACTCTTTGAACGAGCATTACTAAAAGGTAAATTACTGTTCTATCGCCCATGATAAAATTTAAAATATTTTCAAACTAAATCCATTGATCTGTATAAGCATATCACAAGCAATTATAATTTATTTTGGAATTGCAAACCTGGTTTAAAATTTAAAAGTAAAACAATTGTATTCATCATATCAGTCAAATGAGGGAGAAAATTCTTGTCTTCATCTCAACAGATGCATGAAAAGCAATTGATTAAATTTATATCAATTTATAATTTTTAAAAATACTCAGCAAAATAGGGAAAAGGGGACTTCCTTATTCTGGTAAAAAGGAATCTAAACATAGACACAGGAAACAAATGAGGAAATAAAACAAGGTTGCTTACTAACACCACTTTCATTTGACATTTTGCTTGAACAAATATAAGCTAAATGTGAAAGGCAAATAAAGCACATACTAAATCAAACAGCGGCACGGGATGGGGCCTAACTGGTGTGTGATACAGCAATTAGATAGGACAGCCAGAAAATGCCACTCAGTGGAAAATGATGAGCTGAATTTCAATGACATGGGGAAGTAGCCCATCAAGACTGTGAAGATAAAGGATTCTAGACCAGGAAACAACAAATGCAAATTCCTTGAAGTGAGAGTGTGCTAGGCAGATTTTCTGAAAACAAAGGCCATATATAGTGCAGTTCGCATTGAGTGCTTGGAGGGTCAAAGCTAAAAGTCACAGGCAAATCTAACCATACCGGTAGTTACTTTTGATGGCAATGTTCTAAATAGAACAGTTTATTAAAATAGAGATTTTCAGATTACTTTGAAAAATCAAGACCTAACGATACGTTGTCAAGACCTCTACATTAAAAAGCCAGTTAAAAGTAAGGTAGAAAGTAAGATAAAAGATAAAAATAAGTTAAAAGTAAAAGTAAGTTAGAGTAATGTTAAAAGTAAGGTGACAGAGAAAGAAATGTCATGGACTTTAATAAAAAGAAAGCTGGAGTAGCAATATTAATTTCAGACAAACTTATTTCAGAATAAGGAATATTATCGGAGTTAAAATGTAGCATTACATAATGATAAAGTATGCAGTTACTTCTTCGAAGAGATAAAACAATCCTAAATGTATATGCACCTAATGATAAAATGTCAAAATATATGATCCAAAAACTGATAAAGGAGAAATTAAAAAAAAAGTTTTATTGTAGTTGGAGAACTCAACAACCTTCTGTCCGTAACTGATAGATCAAGCAGGTGGAAAATCAGCAAGAATATCAGTTCCTGAACTGCATTATCAATCAACTTGACCTAGATGACATGTACAGTATCCACCACCTAGCAACAGTGGGATACACACTTTTCTCAAGCACATGTGGGACATTCGACAAATTAGGTCATATTCTGTGTTACTGAACCCACCTTAATATGTTTATGAGAATAAAAATCTTACCAGGTATAGTCTCAGACCACAAAAGAGAAGGATAGCCAGGTAGTTCTTAAATATTTAGAAATTAAACGAGGTTTCCCATGGGTCAAATAAGTTTCTCAAGATACTTTTTTTATATGAACTAAATTGAAATGCAATTTACAAAAAGTATGGGGATGTGGACAAAAACAGCATTTAATGGAGAATTTGTAGCATTTACATCCCTGCATTAGAAGAATAAAATGGGCAATAATATGAACAGATATTTCACCAAAAAGAGCATATGGATGCCAAATAAGAATATGAAGTGATGATTAACATTACTGATCACTAGTTAAACGTGAAATAAAACCATAAAGAGATAACACTACCCACCTATTAACTGGCAAAAATTGAATAGAATGAATATCCCTAGTGTTGGGGAGGAGGAGGTAGAGGAACTGAAACTCTCAGAAAGTGCTCATGGGAATATAAAAGCCCAACCATTTTGGAAAACCATTTGACAGTGTCAAAACCTTAAACATACAACTATTGTATGATTAATTCCATTCTTAAGTATTTATCTAAGATTAAAAAATCATACGATCTATACAGAAAATTTCAAATATTTATAGCAACTTTATTTATAATATCACAAAACCCCTAAAATAGCCCAAAATATTCATCAGCAGCTAAACTGATGAACAAACCATCATACAATAACACAATGCAGTACTACTCCGCACCGAAAATGGCAATACAGAGATCCATGAACATAGCTATGCCGAGTGAAAGAAGCTAGGTGGAAAACAGTACATATTACATGATTATGTTTACCTATAACTATAAAATGCAAATGTACAGTAAAAGAAAGTATATGAGTAGGTGCCTGGTGAGGAGGGTATAACAAGTGAGGCAGAATTACAAAACAGCGTGAGAAATCTTTTGGAGCGATGAGTGTATTCATTCCCTTGAGTGTGGTGATGCTTTTACAGGTGTTCCATATATCAAACTTAACAAACTGTACACTTTAGAGATATGCATTTTATTGCATGTGAATTATACTACAATAAAGCTGTTTTTATTGAGCATTCCTAACATCTCTAGAAGAAGCCTCTGGCTGAGGCCAGCTGCCTGCTTGTTTATGTTAATGCTCTGGTTACAAAGTTTCATGTTTTATGTTTAAATAAACTCGGGAATCTGTTTTTAGTGTGCATTTTTCTTTTTTTTTTTTTTTTTTTTTTAGACAGAATCTTGCTCGGTTGCCCGGCGCCAGGCTGGAGTACAGTGGCGTGACCTCGGTTCACTGCAACCTCCGCCTCAACGGGTTCAAGCAATTCTCCTGCCTCAGCCTCCTGAGTAGTTGGGACTACAGGCACATGCCACCACTCCCAGCTAATTTTTGTATTTTTAGTAGAGACGGGGTTTCACCATGTTGGCCAGGATGGTCTCAGTCTCTTGACCTCGTGATCCCCCTGCCTCGGCCTCCCAAAGTGCCGGGATTACAGGCATGAGCCACCGCGCCTGGCCCTAGTGTGCAATTTTTACAGACTCAATAGTGTTCTGAAATGTATAGAGCAGAAATAAAGCATTATTATGCCTGTTTTTACAGAAGAGATTAATTGGAGTAGATTAAGTCAATTAATCTTTAATACATATATTGGAATTTATATATATAGGAAGTTATAGATAACAGAATTTTACATATAATGGAATACAGAACCAAAGTTTGAACCAAGATGTTCCAATTTAAGGATGGCATTCAGCATCATCCCCAAACTCAGAAAATGCCCTGGACAGCGCCGCAGATGTGGTCCATGTGTTTAATCCAGGAAATCTTTTTATGTGGTCACTTCTTTCCTCTTTCATCACCTCAATGTTATGCCGCTCAAGTTCTGCTGCATCTTTCATAAAGGGCAGCAGCAATAGGACACATATTTATAGAGGTTAGTTTAGAGGCGTGTGATACACTTCTTCTTTGGTTTTCAAAGTATACTTAATAAGTTAGTATTTTGAAAGGTTTTGACCACTGAAGTATTTTGTGCCAAAATAGCCACAATAGTGATTTTCTTTTCTTATTTTTGTCTTTGTCAATAGATTTTAAAAAAATAAAATTGTACCTACTGTTCCAGTATACAAAACAGAGAATGTACTGATTTTCTTTCAGCAGAATAGTGTCCAGAATCACCCCCTGGTTGCCTTATGTTCAAACCACTGAAACGATGTGAAATGCTCCCAAGGTGTCACCATGAAAACCCCAATTTACAGGAAGCACTATTTTCAAGCCACTTTTCTCCAGTAAAGCCCAGACTCCCCTCCTGGGTCAGATGTGGAGACTCAGCTCCGTTCTGAGCCTACTTTGGGTGACTTTTGCACATGCTGGAGTCCGAATATGGAGTTTCCATCTTGAAGACCACTTGTGAGGCTTCTGTTTCTCTCATAACCTTTGGTGACATTTCCAAAGACAACAACAATTTTAGAAATTAACTATTTTAAAAGTGACAATCTCCATCTTTTGATACAATGCTAGCACATTTTTATTTCTCCTTTATTCTTTTCCTACCTTCATATTCACTTTATGCCTTTAAAAGAAACCTGGTACATTAAAAAAGAATATCAAGTTTAGGCCAATTAATATAATTGTAGACCTCTAAAGAGGCTTTTCGTTTTTTTAAATTAATGTTGTTTGTTCTTACTGCTGATTTTTGTTTACCGCAAAATGACATTTTTCTTTTGTGGGGAGCCTACAAAATGACTCGTTAATTAAAAACAAAAAACCCTTTTTAATGAAATAGTTATCAGTGGGTTACTAAGATATTTAAGTAGATATGTCAATACTAGAGCCATAGCAAGATACCGAAGTGTTTTGCTGGTAGTCTTTCAACTAATAGTTTCTCTCTCTCTCTCTCTCTCTCTCACACACACACACACACACACAACCACTACAGAATCCACACAAATGTTACCTTACCCACTCTATAGCATAGTGACATATTAATGACCACAATCTTATGCAAACCAATCTAGAAGTTTTACTATTTACCATTTCCACTCATGTTTTTAACTATTTACTTTTCCATTTCTATTATTATTTTCATTCAGTAATGAATGAAACTGAAAAATACCTGTAATTAGACCATTGAAATTTTTCTTGGAATGTTTTCATTAATCCTCTGAATTTCACTTAAAGAAATTGTGATTCCTATATTTTTTACATGTTTGTCAATCTTACATATTTTATAATATTGAAGAAAATATGAGTTTAGTATCTTTAATCAGCATTCTGAATAAAAGTTCTGAAACTCTACATGAAAATGGTATTATAAATTTTAGGCTTTTTATTGTAATATATACGTATATTTATATATGCAATAAATATTTTTTCAAATTTTCAAATATATATTAAAGCATAATAGTAGAAACTGGATAGTTTTGTCATTTTTAACTGTTTCTCTTAATACATTTCTATGTGTTATCTCACAAACTTAGGTACTTCATATTTTTTTGCAAAACTAAGGTTCTAAATATCTGGATATTTTATTCCCATTTTATTTGAAATAAATGGTGATGTCTTTGCTAATTTAAACCTCCATGAACTTTTTCAGTATCAACTAATTTTGACATTTTTGTCCAGAAGCATCAGTGACCACAGAGCAAATATTATGTGCTATTTCATTAGATATTTGTAAGCATTTACCTTTCAGTTAAGTAATAAAAGATTAATCCAATGCCCTGAGGATGCTTTATGTTTTATTGCAAAGATAAATAACTTGCTCAAATTTACACAGCTACTGAATGTCAGAACTAATGATAAAACACAGGATTCTAAATCCACCTTGTTATATTTTGGAATATATCTGATTAGAAACCAGGGCACATATACATTTAAAATAATTTTCTACCCAGTATCCAGAGTAATTGAGTTTAATGCCAATTATGTAGTCAGAAAGAGTGGTGCAAGATTGTTATTTCGTATCGTACCATCCCACACATATACCCAAGTTCAAAGCAGCAGCAGCCCTTTTGATCTGATAGGGCCTCCCTCACAAATATTCAGCAAAAAGCACTCCTCCTCCACTCTTCCTCCTCTCCCAGGTGAACTTAGCAAATGCCTGTTTGTGTTATGGTCACTGGCTACTCTTTAGACTATATGTGGTTCTTTCATAATCAAGTCTGTGATGATATCTGTCAGGAAATACAACTCTACTCAACAACTCCATTTTTCTGTTCTCACTGATAAGAATTTGGAACAGTTCTTGAACTGTTTTCTTGGAGTTCACTATAAGCAAATTCACTTCAAAAACTCTGGACAAAATGTCTGGTAAGGACGTGAGTATGAAGGCAGATCACATCACAGAATCTTCTTTACCAGCAATTAAAATGAAGACAAAATTTACTGAAACAGTAAGCAAAACAAGCAACAAACTGAAGCCTAGAAAAACTGGCCAGGCACGACTGGAATCCCAGCATTTTGGGAGACCGAGGTTAGGGGATCACCCAAGGTCAGGAGTTTAAGACCAGCCTGACCAACATGGCAAAACCTCATCTCTATTGAAAATACAAAAATTAGCTGAGCATGGTGGCATGTGCCTGTAGTCCCAGCTACTCGGGAGGCTGAGGCAGGAGAATCACTTGAACCAGGGAGGTGGAGGTTGCAGTGAGCTGAGATAGCGCCACTGCACTCCAGCCTGGGTGACAAAGTGAGTCTCCATCTCAAAAAAAACAAAGCCTAGAAAAATTAAAAATAAAAACCTGTCAAAGAGAATGAGTAAGTCAATTATGCAATAGCCACACAATGGAATACTATACAACAATGAAATTTAAAAATCTACAGCTGTATCCAAAAATATGGGTGAACATCATAAACACTGTCGAGCAAATGAAGCTAGGTCATCGAAAAATAAACTATGATTCCATTTATATAATGTCCAAAAAAGTATTTAGATAATGTAGAAACATTTATACGATGTACAACAGAATCTATGCTGTATCTGTTAGAGCCGTTACCGTCTTTCTGAGATCGTGAAAACCATCAGTAAGTGAAGGGCAGTCCAAAAATATCCTCTGGGAAGCCAGTACAGGTTTTTTAATTTGGATGTTGGTTACATGGGTGAGTTCACAGTATAAAAATTCACTGAGCTGTACACTTGTGATATGCACAAAATCCTTTTAAGGTGATTAAGTTAGTTTGATGGGAGAACACATTACTTGTTTTTTCTTTAAGATTTTCTTGTCTGATTTGTCTATGCAGTACATTAAAATGTGAGGAGAAAAAACCTTCTTGAGCAACCACTAATAAGAGAAACAGATCAAATATCACACCCAAAGAAGACAAAGTATAATTAAGCATTCCATTTCCTGCCCTCTCTCTTCCCTTAGATTCTACAAATGTTGATATACCATGAATACCTGACCATTAAAACATAGCAGAGGAATATCCCTAAAGACATCATCTTGTGAAATGGAAAAACAGACACATTCTTTCAAGGGACACCAGGGACATTGCAATAACACGGGCAACTTCACCACTATTTTATATTGCCCTACAGATACAACCACCTCAACCAGAGAAGAGCAAACAATTAGAAAGGAGTGAGCCTACTACTCTCCACAGATCCTAGAGCTGAAAAACCAGAAGAATCCACGATAACATGAATAAAAATCATTAAAAAGCTTAACATAATATAAAAGTAAATATTATTTATATACAAAGCTGTAAGAGAGAAAAATAATAATGACAGAAAAAACTCCACCCATAATAGCAATGAATAAATAATTAAAGGAAAAATAAGAATACAAATATAGGCAAAAACTTAAAAAGCCTACATGAGGAGAATTCTAGGACGGTCATGAAAACCATGAAAGGAGATTTGAAGAGTGTCTTTTTTCCTTAACAGAATGACACAACATCAGGTACATCTGATACAAATAAGATCCCAAAAATATTTTTGTGGCATTAAAAAGTCTGATTTCAAAGCATAAAGAATAAACAATAAATTTAGTATCATTTGGACACTAAAGGCAAAGTAGTGTAGCGTATTGAATTGAAACATTGAATTAAAAATAAATAAACATGAGCACATGGTTCCAAGAAGAGAGAAACGTATAGCAAATCACCAAGTCCCATCGCCCAACTTTAGTGATCACCAGCTCATGCCAAACTACTTTCATTTATTTTAATGACATCTAATTCCCTCCTTTCTATATTATGCAAAGCTACTTTTATAGAAAATTCTCACCTCATAGGAAGTATAGAGCCAGAAAGTTCTCCTCTCGCAGGCAATGTGTATGTTTCTAATCTGCAAGATCATATAGTAATGGAGGCAGGGAGGCTGCAAGATTCACTGGGTGAAAATTTGTTGTCAGCAGGAGAATCTCAGATTCTGAATGTATTATACCACAGACTAGTGCTTAATTACAAGAAGAATAACTCCCTCGATATCACCGATCGTACAGCAAACTGATAACATGCACCTCTTATTGCAGCACCGTGGAAAAATCCAAAAGTGCTACTGCAATTTCTTGTTAAAAATGATTCACATGAATTTAAACGTTGGGGGAAAAATGTGTAGTATTTTGCACTAAAAGTAGCCAGGATTCATTTAAAATGTCAATGTCATGAAAGGCAAAAAAAAAAAAAGTGCTGTAGTATAAACTTGATGAAAAGAGACTAAATCGCCACACCATTCACATGCATTGAATGACACTAACCAGATCCCGGTGCCACTTAGAAGACAACCGTGGAGGACACTTGGGGACAACTTGGGACATTCAATCATAGAATATTATTTGTGGTATTATTGACTAAATATTATTATCTTGGGTGTGACAATGATAGGTGTTTACATAGGAGGACCTTCTTTTACTTGAGAAATACATGTAGAAATACTTGAGACTTTATGTAGCATGTTACCTGCAGTTTGCAACAAGGTATTTCAGAAAAAAAGTGTGTGTGTGTGTGTGTGTGTAAGAAGAGAGGGAAGAAGACTGAAAAGAAGAAGGGAAATACGGGGAAGGAAGAAGGAAAGAAAAAATAAAGGAAGGAAAGAGGGGAGAACTGGGGAAAACACAAAGCAAATGAGTCTCACACAAAAAGGTAAGAAAAATTAAGAAAAACTATGGACACAGGGAGGGGAGCATCACACACTGAGGTCTGTGGGGGGGGGGGAAATAGGGGAGGGACAGTGGGGGGTGGGGAATTGGGGAGGGATAACATGGGGAGAAATGCCAGGTATAGGTGATGAGGATGAAGGCAGCAAAGCACACTGCCGTGTGTGTACCTATGCAACAATCTTACATGTTCTTCACATGTACCCCAAAACCTAAAATGCAATAAAAAAAATTCTTGAAACAAAAAAAAAAAAGAAAAGAAAAACTTGGCCACCTATTGAAATAGCCAAGTAATTTAATTTCAAAATTACAGAAACAGAAATAATTCTGTAGGTAACTAGACCAAAAAGAAAGCCTATGGCCTGGCATGGTGGCTCACGCCTGTAATCCCAGCACTTTAGGAGGCCGAAGCGGGTGGATCACTTGAGGTCAGGAGTTCAAAACCAGCCTGTCCAACATGGCGAAACCCCATCTCTACTAAAAGTACAAAATTAGCTGGGCATGGTGGTGCATGCCTGTAATCCCAGCTACTCGGGAGGCTGAGGCAGGAGAATCACTTGAACCTGGGAGGTGAAGGTTGTAGTGAACCAAGATCGTGCCACTGCACTCCAGCCTGGGCAACAAGAGCAAAACTCCATCTCAAAACAACAACAACAACAACAACAAAAAAAACGAAGCCTACATCTAAGACAGAATCCCCTCTCCAATTTCTCCTCAGTAATATCTTGTATCAGAAGACCTAGCCAGATATTGAAGCTAAGTTTGGCATCCAAATTTTATCCCTAGGCAAAGATATTCCCAAACATAATAAAATGTGGAAAGTATAACATTGATGAAACCTCCTTTAAAAAAAAATCCAGTAGTTAAGTCCAATTTAATTAAACAGAATTTCAAATAAAGTTAGCCACTGTCTCAGCTTCCCTCACACTTGTCATTAATAGAATACAAACAAATTCACCATTGTGCATTTCTTCGCTGCTTCGTTTTTTTCTCTTTTCTGTCTCTGTATCTCTCTTTACATGTATCAATGTATCTACATATATATTTATGTCTCTATCTCTATATACTTGATCTACATCTATATATATAGAATGGTAGATACATCTTTCCCTTTAAAGTTTTTTCTTCTTTTCTGCAATTGGCTATCTTCTGTGTCTCTGCAAATTTTGAAATGTGAACTCCTCCAGTCTCTACTATATTTACATCTTCCTTTCTTCTTATGTAATACAGTCTCCGTTGCTCACTGGTGCTCATTTTTTTTTTTGGCTTACAAATATTTTTGTTCAGATTAAATGATGTTTTAAACATTATTCCTGCGATGAAGAGATATTTGTTGGAGTCATCCAAGTTCCTTCAACATGATTTCAGTTCAACTTCTCTGTTAAAATAAATTTAAATTAATTTTAATAGATGTGTTACTCCGCTGAGGCTACCATAATACGATACCATAATCGGGGTGGTATGAACAATGAAAATGTATTTTCTCACAATTCTGGAGGCTGTAAGTTCAAGGTCAAGGTGCAAGGACGGGTTTTGGTGAAGGTGCTCTTCTTAGTTTGCAGATGGATACCTCCTTTGTGTGTGTCTACACATGGCTTTTCCTCAGTGTGCGTGCATGGACAGAGAAAGAGTAATCTACCAATTCTATAAAACCCCATCCTTATGACTTCAGTTAAACTTAATTACCTCTTAAAACTCCCATTCTCCAAATGCAGTTATATTGGTGATTAGGGCTTTAACACATGAATTCAGTCTATAGCAGTAGATTATATTTAAAAGAATATTTGGGGCCAGGCAGAGTGGCTCACACCTGTAATCCCAGCACTTTGGGAAGCTGAGGCAGGTGGATCACCCAAGGATGGGATTTTGAGACCAGCCTGGCCAACACGGTGAAACCTCAACTCTACTAAAAATACAAAAATTAGCTGGGCGTGGTGGTGGGCACCTATAATCCGTTACTCAGAAGTCTGAGGCAGGGGAATCACTTGAAGCCAGGAGGCAGAGGTTACAGTGAGCCGAGATTGTGCCACTGAACTCCAGTCTGAGTCATAGAGTGAGACTATGTCTCAAAAAAATAAATAAAAAATAAATAAAATAAAATAAATATTTGGTGAGGTTGCTTTATACATGACAATATATCTGTCAACCTGTTTCTCTGAAGAGTTTTCCAATTTCTCTGAACATTTATCCAAACCATTATAATAAAAGATCTACGGAAAGTTACTCACCAAAAGTTAATGACAGTCATTTCTGATTTTGAGATTATGTCTGCATTGTGTTACTTTGTATTTTCTGCTCTGTATTGATTATTTTAAATTAGTAGGTAACATTAAGACAAATTAAAAATGTTAATGATATAAAATTATATCTTGTCAAAATAACCATATAAATGATACAGAGTTTGCTAATGCAATGTTTTATAAAATAAAGATTTATTGTGTCAATTATGAATGGGGGATAATTGATGAAAACCTTGATCCCATAGTGCATCTAGAGGGTCAGACTGAAAAAGAAACAAAAAAGCAAATTAACGCAACAACAACCAAAAAAAACAAACAGAAACTATGCTGAGCATAAAGAAAGAAGCAAAAAATAATATTCCATTATAAAAAAATTGTTTGGTAGACTAGAGAGCCAATTTAAACAAAGTGGGTGTTATAAAATTATCCTTTGATGACTCTGCCCAGAAACAGATGAGGAAAAGGAGGCCTCTATGTGGAGTGGACCCCAGGCAAGGGATGACCTCTGTTAAAATCTTGAGACCCAGAGGAAATCTGAAGGCAAGAGAAATAAAGGAGGTTTGAGATGTTATTAGGCCTAAGTATGATAGGTGAGGAATACAATTTTGTATGAATTTTCTAACATCACCCCATGATTTTATAGAATCATTCAAGGAGGAAACTCAGAAAATTTTCCTTTAGTTAATAATTTTTGACTGCTGTAATGAGTTCTCAACCAAGTCAGGCATAGAATCCTGCCAGCCACGTGCCTGCCTGAAAATATCCAACCAGTCGGTGCCTCCCTGTAAATATTAACGAGGGCACTGAGAAGTGCAGAAGCTCAGCCTTGCTTCGTCCACTGCATCCACTATCCTTGCAATGCGAAGGGTGAATGGACGTCTATTCATTTATGAAAACTCATTTATTTCATGATGCATTATAAAACAGATTTCTTTTCTTTCCTGACAGTTTCTGATTGTTAGAATGTAGTTTTATTTTCTTTTTGGAATTCCAGTCTTGCTGCAAAATAAGATAGCCCCTGGAGCAGGGTGCTTGACTTTCAAAACCTGTTCTTGGACGATGTAAAGTTCTAGAAGTAATTAGTTTAAAATAGAATTGTGTCTTTTCACGCAGCCCTTTGTCTTTGAGATGTTTCTAGCAATATCTATAAAGAATAATAAAATTGTTATAGTTTTGCCTTAATGACCTCACCGCTGGATAAAAAACATCTGAAAAGTAATCCAGTGCACAAGACTGGCATATAATGATATTTGTTGCAGTATTATCATATTAGTCCAATAATTAGAAATAATGCAATTTACCAAGTAGTCAGTACTGTATATAAAGCATGATCTCAGCTTTATAATATATTAATTCTATATAAATATATTCATAGAAGAACATTAGGAAATGCATCAAAATGTTGATGGGAATTGTTAGAAATTTATATAATTTTTTTCTTTTCAATAGTTGCTTATTGCCCAAATTTCAGCAAATTGCCTGTGCTATTTATCATTAAGAAATATAAGAGTTACATGCAGAATAATTTGCATTAAGTATGCAGATACATTAAAAAATAGTATAGGGACTCAGAACCATAAGGGCATATGTTCAGAATAATCCAATTGTGATGGTTAATACTGAGTGTCAACTTGATTGAAGGATGCAAAGTACTGTTCCTGGGTGTGTCTGTGAGGGTGTTGCCAAAAGAGATTAACATTTGAGTCAGTGGGCTCAGAAAGGGAGACCCACAGTTAATCTGGGTAGGCACCATCTAATCAGCTGCCAGCACAGCCAGAATAAAAGGCAGACAGAAGAACATGAAAAGACTAGACTGGCCTAGCCTCCCAGCCTACATCTTTCTCCAGTGCTGGATGCTTCCTGCCCTCAAACATTGGACAAGTTCTTCAGCTTTGGGACTCAGATTGGTTTCCTTTCTCCCTAGCTTGCAGACAGCCTATTGTAGGACTTCGTGATCCTGGGAGTTAATACTACTTAATAAACTCCCCTTTATTGTATACATATAATAAATGAATGCATATATCCTATTACTTCTGTCCCTCTAGAGAACCCTGACTAATAAACCCATCGTACAGATTAATTTTCAAGCCCGCCATTTCATCCAGAGGAAATGAGAAAAAAATGGAAGCCAGACTTTGTTTATTGGGGAACACAGTAAGAGTTTGTTAGCTCCTCATGAATAAGCAGGTGTTTGACAAACCCAGGGTGTTGGAGCATACACGTGTAGAATTAGATACAGAACTCTACTGTCAAATTTGGAAAGACAAACTCCT
The DNA here is from genome assembly GCA_963573385.1 of Cacajao melanocephalus. NCBI lineage: Eukaryota > Metazoa > Chordata > Mammalia > Primates > Pitheciidae > Cacajao > Cacajao melanocephalus. The sequence continues at coordinate 58,817 of CAUYLG010066939.1, forward strand.
TTTCTGTATACCTTTCTCCATAATCTTGTCTCTATTTAGGTTTAATGTCCACGGCACACAGAAGTTGTATTTTCCGGCAGTAAAATCCGTTGTTTTTTCTTAAAGGATCCAATTCTCATTCTCACTTTATGCTTGTGGTGTTTTCCCAGATATTTCCCGTTCAAATGTAGTCCATGTTACGTTTTGAACATATTTCAGTGGCCATAACTCCGGGGTACAAATGTTAGCTTCAGCCAATGTGGCATAAAGGTTGAGATGTTCATTTGCTTACATTTCCGAAGTGCCTGTTCTGCCTGGGTCTGGCTTCCTTCCACTCACTCAGCCACTATAAAGGGGACTCACGGATTCAACACATATAGAGATGCTATCACATGTTTGGATAACCTTCTTTAACTCCTAGGAATTTCCAGATACTTGATTTTTTTAATAGATTACATGTAAAATAGTGTCCATTTTACTAGGACTCTGCTTACCTGAAATATTTGTTGTTGTTACCAATAACACAACACCTTTCTAAAGCAAAAACAGTCTCGTGCTCTTTCCCTAGAGGGTTTTTATAAAGATAATATGAGTCATTGGGAATAAGAGAATTAAGTATAGCAGAAGCATGTAGTATGAAAGTCATGTGTGCATCATCCCAGAACAACTACAGACACATGTGAGAAATCGGCATTGCTTCATTTTTAGCTTCAATAAGGTGGTCAAACAAACTTTTCTTTGGGAAAGACTAAGTCCAAGAAGGATTTATTCTCTTTTAGCTTCTAAGCTGTAATGAGCCTCTTCTGTGAACCACACACTGCATTGGACCCAGACTCTGATATTGTGGAAGCTGGTTATTTTTGCATGACAAAAAAAATTTTTTTTCTTTTTCTGTCTGCAGTTTCCAAGGATCAGAGTGAAAATACAGAGTTCCCAGCAATGACCCATCCTTGGGCTGGAGTGACTTAGGCTGTAAGGGCAGCCAATCCCTATACAACAGGAGGTAAAAATGACGCTCATACATTTCTCCCTCCATTTTTACTGAATTTCTAAGAATATAGGTAGAGATCACAGAGCAAAAGGAGCCATGAGACTGCCTTAGTGGACAATACCAAAAAGCATAAAATCTCATCTGGTTCCAGTCAGGGACACTGAAGACTGGAGGCAGTTTTAAGCAGGAATTAATTCATGTGTGGTGAGTTTCCCAATCATGAGATCTAGGGCAGGAGTGAATGTCTTTTACCTGAGAGACTCAGAGGCCTGATTGGTCTCCACCTATCTACTGAGAAATCTAAAAAAGCAAGATGCTGTGGCTTAGGAGAAAGACTGCAATAGCCAGATGGCCCAATGGCCCAACCTAAGGGCCCTGCCCACACCAGCACTGGCCTGGAAGCTCTCCACCTCATTGCCTTAACTATATACTTCACACCCATCACCAGCTGACATGTTCAGATGTATTTCTTCACTCACGTAGTCTGTCTCCTACCAGAACGTCAGCTCCATGAGAACGGGCCTCACCGGCCTTGTCTATTCCTCACCTGGATTAGAAACTGACTTTTAGACTCTGTTCCAGAGCACCCACTGAAGGGTCACCTGCATGTTTACTAAAATAGGGATATATGAGGATATACTTTCCGAGCAGTTTCTGGGCTTCCTTGAAGTTTCTGTAGATCAGTGCAGGACAAAAGTGACACAAATGTGATCTATTTTTAGCCTCACGAGAATTTGAAAACAAAAATAAGAAAACTGAGAGTATTAATAAATGATGTTCTGAGAGCAAAGGTGTGGGAATAATGTCTCCATTTGATATGAGAAATTTAAATGATGGCATTCCGTATAAAGAAATCTAACATTTCTTATCATCATGCTGCCAAAATAATAGCTAAGGCTTATTGCCCTTCAAGCTTGTTGTTCATTAATTTCATTAGACTTCATAGCAAAACTAGAAGGAAGCTACTCTTTTAAACCCATTTTTTAGGAGATAAACTAATGTAACAGCATTAAGATTGATTTTCTTAAGGTCATAAAGAAGCTAAGTCAAAACAACTTAGCTTCTGAAGTCGTAACAGCTATAATATTCAGAAAAGCAGAGTGGGGAAAAATTCTTGGTAAGAGAAAAATATCTCTCCTAGGAGAACTAACTTAAAATCTTTAATTGAAAAAAAAAATCATTAAAACTTGTTGCCAGTACATAAGTACCTTATATTTTTCAGAATTGCAGTAACATTTTCCTTAAATCATATTAGTTACAAAAAAAATCTAACTTTAAAAATGTGCTAATTTATTTAAGTCGATTTAAAATAAGAAAACATTAAAAAGGCAGTTATTATAAAGATGAAATGAAGTTAGAAGTAAAGATATGCGAGAAAATTGGGTCTTGTCTGATATATAACATTTGATTACAAAGCTTAGATCTCAACCACCTTAGAGAGAAGGCAAAAGTAGAAGGATGATTCATGTTTAAAGATAAACGTAGGCACATTAAAATTTTAAAGAGTTCATTTAGGCAGACAGCAACTGATGAATTAGGCAGCTCCAGACCACAAGTGGCTTGGGGCTCCTTGGAAAGGAAATAAAAGGAAAGTATTTATAAGGTGAACACGGTAGCAAGACAAAGAAAACATAAGTTACAGTAGAGCAGTAGCCTTATTTGGATAATTCCCGTGAAAACTCCCTAGCTAAAGGTTAGTTGGTGGCTTCGAGCTGATTAAGCTTATATTTCATTATCCCAGACTATGACCGTTTACACTGAGCTGGGTTTTGGTTTACTTACATGGAATCCAGGGCACAGGATCCTTCTCGGTCTAATGGCTCCTGTGCCCTGGATTCTGAATTAATTATTCTAACACAAGTTTTTATCTCCTCTTCTGACATAGAATATCCCAAACTAACTGCACAAAATGGGCTTCCTCTGACATAATTAGAGGCATACATTTTTTTCTTTCATTATTTTTATGTAAAAGAAAATAAGTCAGTGTCTAATAAGGTCTAGATTTCAGCAAATTCAAGTGGCTTTTGGTGCATTCTGAAGACAAATAAATCTCCCTAATTTTCAGTTTAGTTAAATACATACCCCCATAAAGGCATTATTCTGTAATGGCCATGCAGAGATAACCTGACCCAGCAAAGGGAGGGAGCCCAGCACGCTGCATTAAAAGACCTTGTTATCTAAGTTTGTTCATGCATCTTCTTAGCACCCAGAATACAGCACTTTTTCTTATTTTAGTGGCAATTTAAATTTAAAATGAAATGACGTATCCTCTCTCATTTTAAAAACATGTCCCTTTTAGTTTTTCAATGGAAATACCCTAATGTATAAAGAGACATAAGTTAAAAATATGCAAGATGTACATCAATTAACCAGTGAGTGAAATACAGAGGATAAGAGAGTTGCTGGCCAAAAGTCACTAGGGAGTGTGTGCAAAGGCCCTCCCTCCAGTGGGTAGCCTGAGAAATGTGTTGGACTTCCCCCACCATTCCCCAAATATTAAGGAGAGGTGTGTGGCAAGGTGTTTAAATATCTACTAAAGCTACTACTAAGCTATTAAGATGTTTTCTCCTTATTACTAAACTAAATGTTTACTCCACATTTCTGTCAAATACTAGCAACTTTCAATAACATTCTAGCTGAAAGGCTAAATTGTATTGAGAAATTTAAATTGCATAAGATTTCCAAGAAAGTTACTCTGTTGGTCACAACAAAGCAAAACTGAAATTAAGGAAGCCATACAAAATGTCAGAAGAGCACAGATGATATCGGAAGCCTAAAAGGGAAGTTGTTTAGTGGGACCAATCAATTACAAGTGGCTTCCTCTGCATCTGATGGCCCTTAGGTTTCCAGCAAGCTTCTACCTGGTCCTCAAATGCCTCGTTGATGAAATGTCAAGTGTCCTCATCAGCGGAGAAGAGCGGTCAGGATTAGCGCATCATCTGCATGGTTCCAGATTTTGTGCTGCAGGCTGAGTTCGTCTGAAATGCCACATTTCGCAAATGAAGGCTCAAGGATTTATAAAATGTGAGAATGCTCAGCAAATTTGAAAGACCTAAGGCAATGATAACTCAAAAATGATTAATAATTCATATACTCGGAAACACATTCTATTATTTGTTGGTGACCACAACACTGTATTTCTGGTCTTCTCCTCATGTTTCTAACTCATAAGCAGTAGTTATAGATAGATGCCACACATTCTTTCCAATTGAGAATACGTAACACATAAATTGCTATTAAATTGTGTGGAACCATGTTATGTTATTTTTTTAATTAAACAAAACTTTTAAGACTAGGTACATTTTTAAACAATTGATATTTTGAAATGTCTTCTAATAGTTCATTCATCAAATGTAATAATTTTATTAAAAGTTGAATTTAATTAAAACTGTATGAATTTAAATTCTGATTACAATGATTCAGCTAAAAAAAGGAGGTAATGTTATGATGATAATCCTCACAGAAACTCTGCCATAGATAAATGCAGATTTCATTTTTACAGTAAAAAGTTTATAATAGCTTTAAAAATCAATGGTTCATTTGTATTATTTTCTATTTGCCTTCAGGCAACATTTGTTGCCAATGTCACTATAATTTCTTTAGTTGTGAAAATTCATTGAAGAAATCATTTACTATAGTTGATGATCGTGATGACAGTGATGATAGCTGCCATTTATTGAAAACGAACTATGTACTAGTTTTTCTCGTAAGTTTTCTCTACTAACTGCATAAGATATATATGGAGAAAATTTAAAAACAGAAACAAAAACATGAAATGTAAGCTTGGGTCTCCCCTGAGACCAACTGAAAATCGAAGTCGGATGTGGGGCCTTTGATTCCGCATTTTAGGTTCTTGGGTGATTCTGCCACACGAGTGGAGAACACTGAATATCCTACCCTGAATGTTTTGCATGGATTCTCTCACTTAATCTTCAAGTCATTGCAAGTTATATCCATTAAATGATTCAAGAAATTGAACTGTGAAGAGTTTAAATAATGTGTTCAGCTTCACACAGCTGTTCATATGTGAGGCCTGAATTTGGTACAAGTTATTCTAAACAAAAGCTTTGAGAACTATTTTGGTGAGACAGGCAACTGAAGAGGTTTGGTATTTCCACCATATTTATATTTACTTTTGGTAATTCACATTCATACTAGAGAGATGATAGTGGAGAGTTATGTAAATACATATGATAAATACGCACATAAAAACCCACAGTACATACATGAATTAATTAGACAGATAGGTACAAAATGTCTTTAAATAGTATGGAAACTTATTTATTCTATTTGTGAAAGTATTTATTTTCTCATTTGGAATACACTCCACTAGAACTACTGTAGCCATGGCATCATGTTAAGACTCAAGCGACCTCTTTCTTCCTCTCTCTTTTCTTTGATCATTCCCTTTAAAAGCTGTTGACCACCACCTCCTCTTCCAAACACTTCTCCTCAATGGGTTGGGCCACTGTGTCCTCAGGGTTTTCATACCACATTTTGGGCATCTGCTGTTCAGTTTCCTTGAATGTTGTCTCTTTTATTTCAGAGTTTCTTGTGGTTTTGTCCTTGACAAACTTTTCATGTAAAAAGAAAGGATTATTTAGAATTATGGTATTTTACTTTAATTTTCAACTTATTAAAGTTAAAAATTTTAAAATATGGGCCCCTCTAGCCTTAAAGTTCAAATTTTGAAATTCATTATACATTGTTTTAATCTAAGGAACAAAGAAGAAATATCACCTTGGCTTGTGACTGCAGTAAGGTTCAATTAACCTGGGTTGAACAGATTAAATTCCCTTTAAGCCCTTGTAAAACCAAGTTAATTAAATTTCTTTTAATATATTGAACTATATTTATGAATTTTGATATTCTTAGTGATTTCACATGTCTTACAAGGAGAATTTACATGCTTAACAAAAAGTAATCTTCAAAAGCATTTAAACAACTTTTGTAAATACATACTAAATTTAGAAATACAGCAAATGGCTTTATGTCAAACCACAGTACAATAATGCACTTAAGGAAACTGTCTTATAGTTTGCTCCTTAAAATGAAAGGCTAACTTTGATATTTCCCTTAAACTTCAAGAAAATGTTGTTTTTTTAAAAAAAAAAACAATTTTTTTATTGTACTTTAGGTTCTGGGGTACATATAAAAACAATTTAAGTATAATTACTTACATTAAAATGTACAGATCAAAAGGATATATTTCAGTAGACCGTTTTTGACAAAGGTAATATACACCCCACACAAAATATAGGACATTTTCATTATCCCCAGAAAGTTACCTTATATTAAGATTCTTGAAAAAAATGAACATTTACTAACCAAATAAACAATATATGGTGATATTATTAGCATGGTTTTGATATACATCTTAAAATCTATACTTAAGTACTTAGTTTTCCATTTAAAAAAATCACCTACCCTTAGCAATGCTTCTCAGTTCAATGTAGCATTACTCCACAGGGTTACAGCAATATAGGGAAACATTTCTGGTTGTTACAACTGGTAAGATACTACTTGCACCTAGTGAGGGCAGGCCAGAAATGCTGCTAAACATCCTATCATACAAAGACTATTCCCATTCTCCAACAAAGCATTATCCAACCTAAAATATCAGTAGTGTTGATATGGAAAAGCATTGTTCTAAAGGAGGCAGATTCATTCTCTCAGACTGCTATAACTGTGTCCAAAACTATCCATGTTATGTTTGTTTATCTAAAAAAGACACATCCTATCATATGCCCAGGATGTTTCTGCACTAACCACAAAAAGACATATTAAGCCCTTACACAGTTGACATATCTACAAGGGACGTCCCCCCCCACCCATGCACATACTTATCTGAGATAATTCTGAAAAACGCATCTTCTATGATCAAGATATACCACAATCAATTACTTGGTATTATATTTTACATATTTAATCAGTTGACTCAAGCTTTACCCATAACTCAAAATAGATTTTTATGTCTTCCCCTTTCATTGGGAGCAACTTTCAAATATGTATTTTGGGACACAATTCTAAAATCAGTATGTTGACAACTCTCCCAAGATGATTTATTTTTGTTTTTGAGAACGCTCTATAATTATATTATTCCTGCTGTTACAAACTTTAACTCCCTTACTATCTCTGTTTTAGTAAAACATGACAAGCCAGAAGCATTTTTTTCATCTTTCAGTGTAATGTAGCATACACAAAATATACCAAGCTCTTGATTCTTCCTACCCCTTAAACATCTCCCAAATCTATGTCTCTATGCATTTGTCCCCAGTCACCCACATTTCATTCTAAACCTCAGCCTCACAACTTACTTTTTTATCTTTTTTCTTTCTTTTCTTTTATTCCTAATTTTCTTTCTTTCTCTTTCTTCCTCCCTTCCTCTTTCTTTCTCCCTTTCTTTCTCTTTTTTTCTTTTCCTCCCTCCCTTCCTTTTTTTCTTTTCTTTCTCTTTCTTTCTTTCTCTCTCTCTCTCTCCTTCCTTCCTTCCTTCCTTTGCAATATTGTATCAATAGTAATCTCATACTAGTGAAAAATGTATCTGTCTGGGTTCAAAGCCCTCAGTGTGTGCTATCGCTGAATGCTGAAAACTCTCAAAATCTCATTATCATAGAAGGATAGAATTGTGTTTTTCATACATCTATAGTATTTAGCTGATGTAGACAGGGCTTGACTGGATGGAATTTGTGGATCGGGCTACTTTTGCTCAAGTATACGTAGATCAGCTGGTTCACTTTATGCATCAGTGGATGTCTTGAGATCTTCTTTAGGCAGCCTTTGTCTACGGCTGTTCAGCTGGGATGCTTAACTAGAAAAAAAATCTATTCCCAGTGATTTTCATCACCTCCTGTGATCAGAAAGTTGACCTCTCTCACACTTTTGACAGAGGTACAAGAGTACAAGAAGCATGTCAGACTTGCTGAGGTCTATGTTCAGAAACCGGTACAACGTTTCCTTCTTTTTTACTTTAGTCTATCGTCCAAAGCAAGTATATGCCTGAAAAGAGAAGGAAAGTTTTTCCTGGGAGCTCGCTAATTATACAAAGAAGAAAGAGCTTCTGTGCTGGATCCTGTCTGCTTATCTGCGTGCAGGAGCGTCCTGGGTTTTTACTCAGGTTGTTTTATGTGCTACAGCTGGTCCCAGGGAAGGAGAAAGTGAGCACTATGAAGTCATAGGGCAAAGGGCGTGGACACAGTAGTCAGTGCTACGCATGCATCTTCACATCTTCCCATCTTCCCATTGCTCTTCATGCACCTGGCAAATTCCTTCACATGGCTCCTAACACCTGCCCTGAGCTTGCCTCACATACTGTACCACACTTAGCTACAATCATTCCTCCTTTCTTGCCTTTTATCCCAGACAAACCTAACTTTCAGCTTTTCAAATTCACCATTCTCTCTCACCTGAGCCTGTGCACATCCTGGAGTTAAATTACAGTTTGTTTTCCTGTGCATATTCTTCAGTCTTCAGTTTCAGTATTACTTATTTAAGAACACTGGCACAAATCCCTAGGTTGCTTAAAATTTTCCTGATTTTGATTGCTCCTTGAATTTTTCTCATGCACTCACTTGTAATTACTTTGCTAATACTTTTATCTCTAGATCATAGGCCTTATGGTTGCAAAAGCTGTGTGTGATTGTAACTTTATTACCCAATGGATTAATTTCATTAAAACTACCTCCAAACATTTATTATTTTTATAGCTTCTTATAACAGTTACTTAAAGGGTTTTGGTTATTTGTCTCTTTTATGATGAAAAGCTGTATCCAGGAAAGGACAAGAAAAGAAAAAGAAAGAAATATTTACTGAATGCCTATGGCATGCTATATATTCTATACTATACATTCTATCATAATTAATTGTGAGAACTATCTAGACTAATAATTGATTTTGAATTGAAATTTTGAGAGGTTGAATCACTAATGCAAGCAACACAGAATTAACTAGCAGACCTGGAAAGCAACCCAGATGTAAAATGCTTTTTCCTTTACTACAATTTTAATTTTCAATGTTTTCAGAAGAGCTCATATTACTCTTCTCCCTTGCTTCCAATACCAGAAAACTCATTTTTTCCTTCAGTTCTTTCTTTGCATAAATCAATATTACTCTCCTACAGTTTATTGATTAGTCATGTTTTTGCTCTTTAAAAAAATTATGTTCCTTGGTTACAGTTAAATAAAGTTTTTAACCTAACCATAAGAAAAATAGTTTATAAAATAAATGCAAACAACATTTTTCCATCGATTAATACAATTCTCTCAAAATCATTGAAAGGATAAAGAAGAGAATTTGGCTGTCTTCAAATAAAACTCAGGTGATCAATATTCATAAGTCAGCTTATAATCAACTTTTTAAATTAATTTTTCGCCTCAATGGTGTTTGCTTAATTGAAAATGACACATTTCACAATCCTCAAAGAGAAGAAAAAATTATATTAGTCAAGAGACAGCAATTAGTACTGAAAAAGCCACTGCATGAGTTAAGCAGGGAACATGTTTTTTCCTCACTTAAGATTAATGGATGAAATTAGAGCTGTGCAGCTTCCAAGTGGCAAATTCAGGAACCAGAGAGGCTTCTATCATGTGATCGCCATTTGATTGCTGGAGCCCTTGACCTCCAGCCTCATGAACAAGGAAGAGAGCCTGGGAAACCCAGCTTGGCATTTCAGCATCAAAGTTCACTGGCCAGAATTAGACACAAGGGCTCACCTCCTTGCAAGTGGACCAGGAAATAAGTGAAACACTAAAATGTGGAATACCGTCTTCATAAGTCAGATGACTACATGTTGAAACTCAGAAAAATTCTGGAAGCCAGAGTAGGTTACCAAAGTTTAAACAAGGCCATAGATTTTATCATGCATCTTCAAAATTATCTGGACATGATTTTTACTAAGTTTCCCCAATTATCAGTTAAACTTGGTCTTTACTCGATCACTTACTGTAGTCAACAGACATGCCCCCTTCCAGTCATCAGGTAAAGGTTTCATTCGGATGAAGCTTAGTGCAGCACTCTTGCACACACATACACCTGTCTGATGGATCTTATGATAATTGCAATTTTATTAAGCTCTTCCTCTGTGTCAGGTACTGGTTAAACACTTGACAGACGTGCTCTGATTTAATTAACACAACAAGTTTATGGGATAAGTACTGTCATTAATTCCATTTGAAAGTGAGGGAATTGGAGCTCAAATAAACTAATTTACATGCTTGAGGTCCTATGGCATGTTAGTTATGGAGCAGAGATCTATTTGTGAATCAAAGGCTATTATGCTTCACTGGAGCCTTCACTCATTACATTCCTGAATGCTGGAGGGAATAACTATTGGACTACAGAGACCATGAACTTCTAAGCTACTATTAGACTACTTTTACTTGGAAACTTTAATACACTATGTTGGGTTTTGGAAGGTTCTTGCCATGCAAGATAGCTGTAGACCAGGATGAGGCACGAGTTACATTACAAGGTCCCCAGAAACTTATGTTGTCCAATAGCGAGGGAGAAGGAAAGGAAAAATCAGTTGGGAAAAATCAGACTGCAGAAGTGGCCTGCCTGAAAAGTCACAGCAATAGGTAAAAATAAAACAACCTGGGAAATAACTCAGGCTGCACCTGCACACAGATAAGCAGACAGGGTCCAGCACAGAAGCCCTTTGTTCTTTGCATAATTATAGAGCTCCCAGGAAAAAGTTTCCTTCCCTTTTTAGGCATATACTTGGTGGGCTCCATATAAACTGGCACAGGGAGGAGGGTTTTAACCAAAACAAACCAGCAGTTATACATACAAGAGAAGCAGTGCTTTGTGCTTGCCTAGAGACATACCCACAGCTGTGTAAGATAAGGGGAGTTGCACAGACAGCTTTCCTGATAAAAAGTTACTCAAGTGCTCACCCTGACAGCACATATACTAAAAATAAAAAGTTACTCAAACAGTTGTAGGGAGTACAGCAGTTTCTTATAAAAGTTTCTTGCATTCAGCCGTAACCTGGCAATCCACTCAGACTCCCCTCTCTGCCACAGAAAGCTTTCTTCTTTCACTTATTAAACACTCACTCCAACCTTACCCTTGTATCTGTGTTCCTTAATTTTCTTGGACATGGGACAAAGAACTCCAGGTACTAGTCCAGACAATGAGAAACTGCTACATTAACGTGCGTTGTTGAGACAACAATAGCACTGATAGTGGGACCACTCCTCCCAAACACAATCTTTCAGCTACTCATAGGATCTTGGCAATAAATATGCAACCAAAGCAGTCCCACTTCTTCAAGAATATTATTGCACATGGCAGCCATTGTAAATTCCCTATCCATACCACTTACCCAAGCAAATTCCTGCTTCCAATTTTCTCATGTATAGGTTTATTATTTATTATAGTTTTATATAGTCTAAATTATTATTGCTATGAGTTTTGGTAAATGGGCATGACAGATTGGAATAGGGGTATGATGGATGAGGTACAGACAAAGGAATGTCTACTCTAAACTTGCTGGTGACTATAAAGGTTGACTCCTCTAGATACAATGATGTCATTATTGACTAAATTAAACACAATGACAAAATTCTGGCCAGCAAAGGATGAGCTCACTGTCCCAGGCATTCTGACCATCCAGGAAACATCAATCACTCTAGGCACACAGGCACAATGAGCTCAATGAGCTCACTGAGACTGAGATTCTCGCGCTCTCTCTCTGTACTTCCTTCTCTCCCTTTCTTCATCTCTCTCTTTTACATGCAACCATGGCAACTGCAACAGCCTCAAGATTTCAGATTTCTTACAACCTTCACTGGTCATCAAATGCATTGCCGAACAATTCTACACTTACTTGATCTTTAGAAGCAATATTAGAATTTCTACAATATTTAAGTTTGAGTGTCTATTTTTAATTATCACAGTTGTTATAAGAATTGTATACACTTTAGATAGCTCATAGAATCAACATTCTACAGACTCTTCTTACACCTTCTAAATTGTGAATAAAATCAAAGCCTTGCTCTCTCTTTAAAATGTGGCTCTCTTAATGTTATCTTTGGTGACTTACATGATGACTCTAAAAAGATTGTTATCGTTAGTTTTGTTTGCCATGGATTATATCAATCAATCAATTAATAATGTTCATTTTATGAGTTAGGAGAATGATATATGTTATATACAATGTTTTTATTATAATATTAAATATATGTTTTTAACATCAACAAAAAAACATGAGAACTCAAAATGCTTTTATCAAAAATGGCAAATGCTGAAATAACTGTTAACATTTTTCATGGGGTTTTCAGATTTTTTTTAAAACTTTTGTCTTGATTTCAGCAAACAAGTGGCAATGATTCTTATGCCAAGAAGATCAAATTAGTCTTGGTGCCTGTACTATTAGACATTACCCTTTGTATGTACAGCTATACCAATTGGTTTACTCTTCCAACATGAAGGCCAGGTTCACAGCACTGGTTGAAACCTACAGTGTTGTATGCGACTCTAGCAGAGACAAGATCCTGGGAATTTACAGTAGAAAAAAAAATTTTTATGTCAGTTGGTCAACTGTCGTTTAATTACGTCATTTAAGGGAGTCATTTTTGGACTTTAGTTCTTTCATCTGTATTTTCAGTAAATTATTACTGGATAATTCTTGATATTTTGTGATTATTTATCCTATGACTTTAATAACCTAAAAATTATTAACTTATAGCCTGTGAGCCCCCAGGTAAGGAGGCTGACTATACTTTAACAAAGCCATAATTGTCTGAAATGGCAGGTAAACATTCTTATGTTCATATATTTCTGAGGATTAGTATTACTGCACACAAATGCCATCAAAATATGTTGGTAGAAATATGGATATTAAAGGCTATTCTGATGAGATCTCAAACTGAAATAATGAGCGTTTATTTGGAAAATGGAGCAAATATGATTCTTGTTATAAACAGGAAAAGAATTTGCGTGGATTTATTTTCAGGGTTTTGGGGAAAGTAATACAAACAAGTGATAAAATTGGATATTCAGATAAGGGGATTTCTGTGCAAACTGTACAAAGAGCAACTGGGCCTCTTCATACTGCTTCTAGTAAAATGTGAGATGAGAGATTAAAATGAAGGGATTGTTAAGCTTAAACTAGACTTTAAAGATTTGAAAAAGAGAAGCCTATTCACATTCCAGAACTTGAGGCAGACTGTTGAAGAGAAAACCAAGGGTGTGGTTGGACAGTCACTCCTAAAAGAGATCATCCATGATGTTGACCAGCCTTGAAGGCAGAAGGCAGCAATACAGATGGAATTATTATGCAAGCAGAGATGCAGTCAGTTTGGACCAAAGGCACAGGACTGGACTATAGAGCTCTTCAGCTCTGAATATGTTTTATTCCTCAAGATAAGGGAAGAGTGACTCCAAAGGTGATTCAGAGATCACCAGGCCCACCAAAGGCCCTGGGAGCAAGGCTGCCTCCACCTTAGTTTCAAAAGGGTTGATCCACCACTGTGATTTCAACAGGCCCAGCTGCTGCCCCAGCCCAGCAGAGCTTCTGGGACAAGACCCTCAACCAGCAGGCCCAGAAGAGGGGGCACCAAGCCAGAGAGGGTCACCTTTATGTCTTTAGTTCTAACAGAAGTTGTCTGGCTAGGTCTTAGACTTGCCTGCAACCTCACCCTTTTGATGTCTCCCTCTTAGAATAAAAAATTTCATTTTAAACTTTTATGCCTGCTCCTCCATCATATTTGGAATCAGATAAGTTATCTAGTTTCACAGGTTCACAGCTGGAGAGAAATTGCCTCAAGATGAATTGTACCTTCAAGCCTATGTGACCTAGATATTTAGATGACACTTTTGGCTTTAGAGTTGATGCTGGAATGAGTTAAGATATGGGGGGCTGTTTGGATGGAATGAATGTAAAACATGAATTTTGGAAAGCCAGAGTGGAAGTATTGGATTGAATGTTTGTGCCCACTGTAAAATTCATGTTGAAAGCCTAACTCCCTGTGTGGCTGTATGTGGAGATGGAGCCTCCACAGAAGTACTGTAGGTTAAATAAGGGTCATGAGGTTGGGGTCCTCCTCTGGTAGGATTGTAAGAAGAGACACCAGAGATATCTGTTGTTCTCTCTCTCCCTAATGTACCCAGACGACAGGCCTTATGAGGACAAAGGAGCTGTCTACAGACCAAGAAGAGAGCCCTCACCTTCAACCAAACCCACCAGACCTTGATCTGGGATTTCCAGCCTCCAGAACCATAAAAAATAAATTTCTGCCATTTAAGCCACCCAATCTATGGCATTGTGTTATGGCAGCCTGAGAAGATGAGAGAACGACAAAACGAATTCTAAACACTGGTCATAAACATAGGCATTTCCATATAATGTGATTTAAATGATTTAGGGAACGTTCATGTTCTAAAATTTCTTGTGCACTTTGGTGTCTAAATGACTTGAACTCCACAAGTAAGAATTGTCTTCTTTTGGTTTATGTTCTTCCTTTCTCATAACCAAAAATGTAAGGGGCAAAGCCAAGATTCTAAATATTTTCTAGAGGTGAGGTGAGTGGAAGGCTATTGTGAGGGAGAGGAAAGGAGCAGATGGTGTGGTGGAGACTTATTGAAGGTTCCTAACAGCCACTTCACTATCTGCCTGCCCTGACCTTTGAGAGTGGCATGCTGACAAATTAAAACCACAAGTATCTCTTCATTTTCTGTGTGTCATTACAGCACATCTCACTCTATTTCCAACAGTTTGAATGTGACATAACTGCATTCTGAAGTGGTGACTCAAACTGGCCTTCAGAAATGCTATTACTCAGCTGCTTGTCAACAAAGATTAATACACCGCCACATTCCCAATGCAAACACACACCCATCACCACTGCCACTGCCACTGCCACCATCACACACCTTATGTGGAAACCAAGAACATTGGCTTTAAATATTTCACTGTAAAATCTATGTTTGTTAAATGAATAACCCACATTCCCTATTCTCTAATGAAAATTCAGCATTAGTCAAAAGAAATGTTTGATGTTTGATAATAATAAACATTTGCTTCCAGAATCTCTTATTATTCTATTTGTTTTGGGAAACATGACTATAATCTAATTCCAAACTGGATCAATGAAGTGGAGAAAGATATTCAAGGTTGGACTCCATAAGCAAGAGGAAATACTGTGATTGCATTGATGCAATTGTTACGTAGACTCTAAAAAATATGCAGAAAGCATAATAAAATCTAGAGATCCAGTTTAAAATTCTATTAAACTACAAAATCTGTTTTTGAGCTTAATAAAAAAGGTAAATAAGTTTTATAAATTTTTTAATTAACATTATAGGATATTAGAAATGCATAAAAACACATATCTAAATGTTACTGTAAGGGAAAGTTGAAATATTTAGTATGGTCCAAAACAGGGCTACTTTCAGGCATGGAAAGTTTGAAGCCGACTCTTAGATGTGTCTGTCATTATAAAAACATCTGTTGTGGAAATGCCTTTTTGTTGTAAGTAATTTCAGAGAAAACACAAATCTGGTAAGAAGGCTAGCACTGCAGATGCATCATTTTGATTCTATAAACACTTGTTGAATGCCCACTGGGCACAGTTCTGGGCAACTCTGGCAAACTCTGGACCCCTGGCACCAAGTAAAGGGCACAGCCAAGCTCTGCTCCCTCACCTTCTAAGAACACTCATTTAAAAATGCATAGAGGAAATCACACATTGTTCTAAAGACATTGAGGAAAGTGAAAGCAGTTGCAAGATCTTCTGTAATGTTTCAACGTTAATAGAATAAAATTTTCCTAAAATGAATAGATGAATTCAACCTTGACTGGCAGCTTCGACAGATTGTGCTTTCATTTTGAAAACAATTGAATCCTACAGCCCCAGAGTTACTACCCAATACAACTTAATATTGTACCTGGCACAAAAAATTCGTTTTGTGTTCTTTTATCTTAGAAGACAAGACATGGAGAAACCTGGCCAAAACTCTATGAGAATGCTTCATGTACTCACAGATATTAGGGATAGTATCATGATCACAAAATCATAGCTGTGGATAAAAATTCCCCTGAATCCCAGGGTAGAGAAGAATGACTCATGAAAATAGATGTATTCAAGAGACTCGGTATTATAAACTAATTCACATGGCTTTATTTTTTAAGTATGTCTTCCACCACTTTTAGAATAGTAACATTTAATTTTTTGTCATCTTAAAAACTTTTGGTAGAAGAAATTTAATTCAATGGTTCCAAGGTACATGTCATATCATACTGTACTCTGACTCCCTTCTCTGATCCACAATGCCCTCCAGAGTTAACTGTTCTAAGTTGTATATACTGATTTAAGCTATATAATCATTATGTTGAGCTCTTTATGCAATAAAACTCAGAGCAGTGCATCCCAGATTATAAATATATTAAAATTCCTGGGCCCTATTTTTGGAGATTCTGATTTAGTGGGACTAGGGATGGGCGGAGGAATCTGAATGTTAAGTTAATCTTTCCTGCTCAAGTGTTTCTGAAGCAAGTGGCTTACTGGGCACCTGCTCTAGAAGCACTAATCTATAGGAAACTACAAGAAAATGTCTTTGCTCTCGTTCTTATGAAATGTACACTGAAGTATCAGAGAAAGGAGGCACACTCTCTCCAAATTTCTCTCAAATGTTTCAGAGAGGGAGAGAGAGGGGTAAGACAAACAGCACCAACCCTAAATGATTGCTGAATCTTAGTAACCGACATATGATAATTCATTGTACTGTTTTGGAACTTTACATTGAGTTTAAAATTATATCGAAAATACCGGAAGTCCCTGCTGGGATGGAGTTTGTGATTGATATAGGAAAAAGAGGAGGGGAATAGGGGCACTTCGGGTATCTTGGGATTACAGTGTAGAAACTGGAGGGTGGTTAGTGCTGTAGGAGAAACAAAAGCATAACTGAACATTAAATAGCTTGTGTGTGTGCATGTGTGTTCACAGTCATACGTATCTTAATGTGTGTTATATTCCTATATATAATACACACATACACAAAAGTTACATAATAATGCAATCCTTAAACCCTATTAGCTGTGTATTATAATTACCTTTATCAGATGAGGAGATATAGTCACCATTCTAGTTAGCTTTATGCATGTTTTTATGAATATTTATTTTTACAATACTATGTCTTAGTTTGTTCAGGCTGCCGTAACAAACTACCCTAGACTAGGTGGCTTATAAACAACAGAAATTGATTTCTTGTGGTTCTGGGAGCTGGAAAGGCCGAGATCAAGTCACCAGCAGATTCAGTATCTGGTGCCTGCCACCTAGTTCACAGAGGGCACCCTCTAGTTCTGCCCTCACATGGTGGAAAGGGCAAGCTGGCTGTTGGTAATCTCTTGTATAAGGGCACTAATCTCATTCCTTAGTATCACTTTCAGCCATTTGTTCTTCAAACATTTATTTCTGTCCCCGTCCCTCTCTTTTCCCCTTTAAAAATTCAACTATACATGTATTAGGCTGCTTCCAGTTACTTCATAGCTCACTGATGTTCTCTTCATGTATTTTTTTAGTCTCATTTTTCCCATGAGGTTCTTTTTAGATAGTTTTAATTGGTATGTCCTCAAGTTCCCTCAACTTTCTTCTGCAATATCTAATCACCCATTTATCCCCTCTGCTGGATTTTTCATCTCAGACACTGTAGTTTTAATCTAGCACTTTGAAGAAGTGTTTTTTCCTGCATTTTCTATGTCCATTCTTGATGTGTTCGATCTTTTCTCTCAGTTCTCGAACATACAGAATATAGTCAGATTCACTGCATTCGCTGTTTTAATGTCCTAGTCTACTAATGCTATCATTTTGTCAGCTCTGGGAGGGTTTTCATTTGTTACTTTTTCTTCTCTTTATGTGTCATCTTCCATCAATGCTGAGTTATATTTTATGATAGTATCTGATGCAAGTTTTAACTTGCAAGGTGCTGGATATTTTTGTATTCCTACATATCATCTGGAGCTTTGTTCTGATATACAATTAAGTTACATGGAAACAATTTCATCTTTTCAAGAATTGCTTGGTTGGACAGGGGAATGTGTAGCCTAGGGCTAATTTTGCCTAACTAATGAGACACTTCAGAGTAGCCCACCATTTGCCTTGTTAATTATACAGTTTTCCAGTTGGGAATTGGGGAAAAAACTAACACAGGTCCCATGAATGCCTTGGGTACCATTCATTCTAATCTTTTCAGGTGATTCTTTCTCCAGCCTTGGATCTTTTCCTAACATGAATATGCTGCTCTGTACTCAATTTAGGACTCAAGGGTGGTCCTATTCAGGTCACATGTTTTTTCTTCACACATCTCCCATTTTTGGAGGTTTGCTCTATGAACTCTAGACACATTTGCCTCCCCAGACTTCCAACTGTGTCTTCCAAACTTAGGGAGACCACTTGGGTCTCTCTGAGTCCCTTCTCCTGTGTTGTGACCTGGAGAATATTCCCTGACAGAAAGCTAGGAAAATTTCAGTCCACTTTTTCCCCCTTATTTTTGGGGAATGACTTTTGTCTTTGCTTTATGGCCAAGTACTTGAAAATTATTGTATCATGTATTTGTCCAGACTTATTTTTTCATTTCAGGTGGGATGGAAAATCCAGTGTTCTTCATCTTTGCTGAAAGCAGAACACTCCAGATTATTTTTGAGTTTTGATTTTTGTTTTCGATCGCCCAATATTTTAGTTGGGGAGAGAGGATTTTTCTGTACCTTTCAAGTTCTATTAAATAGGAAAACAAATATCAATCTTTTGAATTTCTAAATATAAAACATTTGTACCTGCTAAAACCAAGAGAACAAGATAGATTACATAGATTTTGTTTCATTATCATTATCCTTTATACAAAAAAATTGCTTTATATTTCTGTCTACTTTTTTCCAATTCCAGAATTGCTTTGTTGATTAGAAGTTGAGAGCACTCTGCCCTACTCAGAATGCTCCCAATTTGTGAATTTATTTTAAAATCTGACTTAATTTACATGATGCGTTATTTTTAATCAGTCTTCAAAATTATCACCATTTTATTACCTTAAGCTGGTCTGAGGTTTAACCTTGTGCTTATTGCTTTTCTGAAATTCTTCAGTAAAATTCTTCTTTTGGTGTAATGCAAATAATTAATACAATTTAAGCTAATAATAAGTGTTTCAAAATATTTATGCCCTATACTAATCATAACACTTCCTCAAATTTCAACTTGATAAAATTCTCATTGTCTTTCTTCACTCTCACAACAACTAAACACATTAATTTGAAGATATTCAAAGGCTACATTTTATCTTTGTATTATAATCATTTCATTTAAAACACTTTCTCTTTAGTCTGTTTTCTCTTTTTCTTTTGTGAAATACACTTCTGTAAGTATTCACTATAATTTTTTTCTCTGTGTTTTATTAAGAACAGCAGAGATTTTTCACAAGAGCATAAGCATATACATTAGAATAACACAAAGATCATCAATAAAGACAATGGGCTCTAGCTTGTGCCAATAACAAAATTTTGTGTAATTTCAGTAAGGCAGGACCCTGATGATTCCTGTCTATCAGGAAGAAACTATTTCTGTTTTAAAAATATGTCCAGGAGGCCAAGGCAGGTGGATCACCTGATGTCAGGAGTTCAAGACCAACCTGGCCAACATGGTGAAACCCCATCTCTACTAAAAATACAAAAAATTAGCTGGATGTAGTGGCAGGCACCTGTAATCCCAGCTACTTGGGAGGCTCAGGCAGGAAAATAGCTTGAATCTGGGAGGCGGAGGTTGCCGCGGGCAGAGATTGCACCATTGCATTCCAGCCTGGAAGATAGAATGAGGCTCCATATCAATACACACACACACACACACACACACACACACACACACACACACACAGTTTGCCTTGTAACCTTTAAGTTGTCACCTTGCCACTATCCATTTAACAAATAATTTAAGTACTTGCTATTAACTTGGCATAATTCTAAAATACTGATTAAGATACTGACACTAAGCTGATTCTAAAACACTAGGGTTATGGTGGCTCCTGAGATACATGAGTTTAACAGAATTTATGTGCTGCCTTATAAAAGTAAGGAGTCAGTTTAACAATACTTAGCATTAAGACACAAAAATGGTCTACTTTAAAACATTTAATATATCTTGAAATATATAGAGCATTAAAATGAAAAAGAAAAAATTACTTCCAAAAATTTTTCCTGCAGGCTTTATTCCAAATCTCCTAGAGATGATATCCTTAAGGTAGGGTTGCCAGATAAATATTCAGTTAAATTTTTCTCAAATATTGCATGGGACACAAAGTAAAACAAACAAGCTGGCATGTATTTGTTATTTATCTTAACTTCAAATTGAGCTCATTAATCTGTATTTTTATTTGATAAAGAGAGTTATGTTATTTGCCCAACGTTACACAGCTAATAGGTGATGACACAGAATTCCAACTCAGAAGACCAGCTCAGTGTCTACATATGTAGTTTGCTGTTTCTCCTTTAGCAGTCAGTAAGTGTCATCCCGATGTTATATGATGCTCTTTAAAACAATAATCAAATGTATATGTTCAATTTCCTTCTGAGTTCTAAAATTCAATTTCTGTTGCTTTACATGATTTTTACAGAGAATTTATATTAATAAGTTTCTAATCATGCTTTTTTTTCTTATGTTGTTTTCGTATTATTATTGTTACTGTCTTAAGACACTTTAAAGACTTGGACAGACAGAGCAGAGTATGGAGGCTCGCATTGTGAATTCTAGCTCCAAATCGACGGCAAGAACAAACCGTCAACCCCAAGAGGACCCACAGACCTTCTGAAGGAAGTGGACCCAGCTTCTGCATGACCTAGGAGACACCCCAAATACTGTGAGTACAACTCCCCAACTGCAGAAGTGAGAAAGGGAGATCCTTCCCCAAATACACCCCCACTGGAGAAGCTGAAGGTCTGTTTTCGAAAGAAGTTTTCAACCTTACCTGGAGCTAAGTCAATTTAGAAAGCCAAATGAAACACGGGTAGAGGAAGCAGAAAGAAAGACCCTGGGAGCTTTCTGGGTCCCCAAGCAGGCCATTCCTACCTGGCACCACAGGGATCCACTGGGAGGGCAGCCAGAGGAGTGAGGATTAAAACTCCACAGGGAGAAGGAAATCTCCAGCTAAACTTTGTAACAATTTGAACTGGGTGAGAAGCTTCCTGGCCAGAACTCAGGGGAAGGCTTGAATCTTGTGTGCAGACTCCACAGGCGGGGGAAGAACCAATCCTTTTTCTTTCGGAGAAGGGAGGTGTGTAGTATGGGGCAAGTTCTCAAGCCTGGCTTGCCCACCACTTGGAAACAGACTCAGGGCACTGTTAAGGGGGCATGGTGGGAGTGAGACCAGTCCTTTGGTTTGCATGGGAGCTGAATAAGGCCTGTGACTGCTGGCTTTCCTCCACTTCTTTGACAACCTGCATGACTCAGCAGAGGAAAACACAATCCTCCTAGGTACTCAACTCCATTGACCTAGAAACTTCACCTCCATCCCTCACAGCAGCCGAAGTAAGACCTGCCCAAGGAGAATCTGAGCTCAGACATGCCTAGCCCCACCCTAACCTGATGGTCCTTCTACCCACACTGGTAGCTGATGACAAAGGGCATATAATCTTGGGAGGTCTGTGGTCCCCTCAACTACTAGTTCCTCTCCATTCTATCAAAGCTGATGCTCTCTGGAAAGCACTACTTCCTAGCAGGAGTCCAACCAGCACAAAAATAGAGCATTAAACTACCAAAGCTAAGAACCCTCACAGAATCCATTTCACCTGCCTGCCACCTCCACCAGAACAGGTGATAATATCCACAGCTGAGAGAACCACAGAGGGTTCACATCACAGGACTCTGTGCAGACAACCCCCAGTACGAGCCCGGAGCCAAGTACACTTGCTCTGGGTTGCTAGACTCAGAAGAGAGACAACAACCACTGCAGTTAGGCTAACAAAAAGCCACATCCCTAGAAAAAGGGAGAGACTACTAACATCCTATGGGAAAAAAGAATCTGAACAACAGCCTTCAGCCCTAGACCTTCCCTCTGACAGAGCCTACTCAGATGAGTAGAAACCAGAAAAACAACTCTGGTAACATGACAAAACAAGGCTGTTTATCACCCCCCAAAATCACACTAGTTCACCAGCTATGGATCCAAACCAAGAAGAAATCTGTGATTTACCTGAGAAAGAATTCAGGAGGTTAGTTATTAAGCACCAGAGAAAGGGGAAGCCCAATGCAAGGAAATCCAAAAAATGACACAAGAAGTGAAAGGAGAGATATTCAAGGAAATAGATAGCATAAAGAAAAAACAACCAAAAATTCAGGAAATACTGGACACACTTATAGAAATGTAAAATGCTCTGGAAAGTCTCAGCAATAGAATTGAACAAGTAGAAAAAAAAATTCAGCTCTCAAAGACAGGGTCTTTGAATTAACCCAATCCAACAGAGACAAAGAATTTAAAAATATGAACAAAGCCTCCAAGAAGTCTGGGATTATGTTAAACAACCAAACATAAGCATAATCGGTGTTCCTGAGAAAAAAGAGAAATATATAAGTTTGGAAAACATATTTGGGGAAATAATTGAAGAAAACTTCCCTAATACAAGAAGCACAAACAACAGCTGGGAAATTCTTCACAAAAAGATCATAACCTAAGCACATCATCGTCAGGTTATCTAAAGTTAAGACAAAGGACAGAATCTGAAGAACAGTGAGGTAGAAGCACCAGGTAACCTATAAAGAAAACCTACCAGTTTAACAGCATATTTCCCAACAGAAACTCTCCAGGATGGAAGGGATTGGGGTCCTATCTTAAGCCTCCTCAAACAAAACAATTATCAGTCAAGAATTTTGTATCCAGCAAAACTACGCATCATATATGAAGGAAAGACACAGTCTTTTTCAGACAAACAAATGCTGAGAGAATTCACCACTACCAAGCCACCACTACAAGAATTGCTAGAAAGCTCTAAATCTTGAAACAAATCATAAAAACACATCAAAACAAAACCTCTTTAAAGCATAAATTACATAGGACCTATAAAACAAAAATACAAGTTAAAAAGCAAAAGAACAACAACAACAACAAAAAAAAAAACAAGGTACACAGGCAACAAATAGCATGATAAGTATGATGAATGCAACAGTACCTTACATCTCAATATTAACATTAAATGTGAATGACCTAAATGCTCCACTTAAAAGATACAGAACTGCAGAATGGATAAGAACTCACCAAACTCACCTAACACATAAGGACTGCCATAAACTTAAATAAAGGGATAGAAAAAGGCATTTCATGCAAATGGACACCAAAAGCAACCAGGGAAAGCTATTCTTATACCAGACAAAACAAACTTTAAAGCAACAGCAGTTAAAAGAGACATAGAAGGGCATTATATAATGGTAAAGGCCTTGTCCAACAGGAAAATATCACTATCCTAAACACATATACACCCAACACTGAAGCTTCCAAATTTATAAAACAATTACTAATAGATCTAAGAAATGAGATAGACAGCAACACAATAATTGTAGGAGACTTCAGTACTCCACTGACAGCACTGGACAGGTCATCAAGACCAAAAGTCAACAAAGAAACAATGGATTGAAACTATACCATGGAACAAATGGACTTAACAGATATATACAGAACATTTCATCCAACAGCTGCAGAGTACACATTCTATTCAACAGCACATGAGACTTTCTCCAAGATAGACCACATGATAGACCATAAAATAAGCCTCAATAAATTTAAGAAAATAGAAATTATATCAAGCACTCTCTCAGACTACAGTGGAATAAAACTGGAAATCAACTTTAAAAGAAATCTTCAAAACCATGCAAATATATGGAAATTAAATAACCTGCTCCTAAATGATCATTGGGTCAAAAATGAAACCAAAATGGAAATTTAAAAATTCTTTGAACTGAATGACAATAATGACACTATCTACTGAAACCTCTGGGATATAGCAAAGGTGATGCTAAGAGGAAAGTTCATGGCCATAAATACCTACATCGAAAAGACTGAAAGAGTACAGACTGACATTCTAAGGTCACACTTCAAGGAACTAGAGAAATAAGAACAAATCAAACCCAAACCCAACAGAAGAAAAGAAATAACCAAGATCAGAGCAGAACTAAATACAATTGAAACAAACAAACAAAAAATACAAAAGACAAATGATGCAAAAAGCTGGTTCTTTGAAAACATAAATAAAATTGATAGGCCATTAGCAAGATTAACCAAGAAAAGAAAGAAAAGCCAAATAACCTCATTAAGTAGCAAAACAGGAGATACTACAACTGACACCACGGAAATATAAAAGCTCATTCAAGCCTACTATGAACACCTTTACACAGATAAACTAGAAAACCTAGAAAAGATGAATAAATTCCTAGAAAAATACAACCCTCCTAGCTTAAATCAGGAAGAATTATACACCCTGAACAGACTAATAACAAGCAGTGAGACTGAAACGATAATTTAAAAATTACCAACAAAATAAAGTCCAAGACCAGTTGGATTCCCAGCAGAATTCTTCTAGACATTCAAACAATTGGTAACAATTCCTTTGACACTATTGCACAAGACAGAGGAAGAAGGAACCCTCCCTAATTCATTCTATGAAGCCAGCATCACCCTAATACCAAAACCAGGAAAAGACATAACTGAAAAAGAAAAGTACAGACCAATATCTTTGATGAACATAGATGCCAAAATCCTTAACAAAATACTAGCTAACTAAATCCAACAACATATCAAAAAGATGATCCACCACAATCGAGTGGATTTCATACCAGGGATGTAGGGATGCTTTAACATACACAAGTCAATAAATGTGATACACTACATAATCTCAATAGACACAGAAAAAGCATTCCACAAAAGCCAGCATTCCTTTGTGATTAAAACTCTCAGCAAAATCAACATACAAGGGACATACCTTAATGTAATAAAAGCCATCCAGAACAAACCCACAGCCAACATAACAATGAATGCAGAAAAGTTGAAAGCATTCCCTCTGAGACCTGGAACAAGACAAAGATGCTCAATCGCACCACTCCTCTTCAACATAGTACTGGAAGTCCTAGCCAGAGCAGACAAAAGAGAGAAATAGTGAACATCCAAATTGGTAAAGAGGAAATCAAACTGTCACTGTTTCCAGATGATATGATAATTTACCTTGAAAAGCCTAAAGATTCCTCCAGAAATCTCCTAGAACTGATAAAAGAATTGAGCAAAGTTTCCAGATATTAGATAAATGTACACAAATTAGTAGCTCTCTTCTAAAGCAACGGCGACCTAGTGGAAAATAAAATCAAGAACTCAACTCCTTTTACAATAGTTGCAAAAAATAAAATAAAATATTTAGGAATAAACCTACCCAAGGAGTGAAATACCTCTACAAGGAAAACTGCAAAATACTGTTGAAAGGAATCATAGATGACACCAACAAATGGAAATACATCCCATGCTCATGGATGGGTAGAATCAATATTGTGAAATAACCACTGCCAAAAGCAATCTACAAACTCAATGCAATCCCCATCAAAATACCACCATCCTTCTTCACAGAATTAGAAAAAAATAATTCTAAAATTCATATGTAACAAAAAAGAGCCTGCATAGCCAAAGCAAGACTAAGCAAAGAGAACAAATCTGGAGGCATCACATTACCTGAATTCAAACTACACTATAAGGCCATAGTCACTAAAACAGCTTGATATTGGTATAAAAATAGGCACATAAACCAATGGAACAGAATACAGAACCCAGAAATAAACCCAAATGCATAACAGCCAATACAGAACACTGAAATAAACCCAAATGCATAATAGCTAACTGATCTCTCACAAAGCCTACAAAAACATAAACTGGGAAAAGAATGTCCTTTTCAATGAATGATGCTGGGATAATTGGCTAGCCATGTGTAGCCGAATAAAACTGGATTTTCATCTGTCACCTTATACAAAAATGAACTCAAGATGAATTAAGGGCTTAAATCTAAGACATGAAACTATAAAAATTCTAGAAGGTAACATTGGAAAAATCCTTCTAGACATTGGCTTAGGCAAGGATTTCATGACCAAGAATCCAAAAGCAAATGCAATAAAAACAAAAATAAATAGTTGGGACTTAATTAAACTACACAGCAAAAGGAACAGTCAGCAGAGTAAACAGACAACCCACAGAGTGGGAGAAAATCTTCACAATCTATACATCTGACAAAGGACTAATATCCAGAATCTACAACAAACTGAAACAAATCAGTAAGAAAAAATCAAATAATCCCATCAAAAAGTGGGCAAAGGACGTGAATAGACAATTCTCAAAAGAAGATATACAAATATCCAACAAACATGAAAAAATGTTCAACATCACTAATGACCAGGAAAATGCAAATCGAAACCAGAATGTGATACCACCTTACTCCTGCAAGAATGGCCCTAATCAAAAAATCAAATAACAGTAGATGTTGGCATGGATATGGTGAATGGGGAACACTGCTACACTACTGGTGGGAATGTAAACTAACACGACCGCTATAGAAAACAGTGTGGAGTTTCCTTAAAGAACTAAAAGTAGAACTACCATTTGATCGAGCAATCCCACCACTAGATATCTATCCAAAGGAAAAGAAGTCATTATATGAAAAAGATACTTGCACATGCATGTTTTATAATAACACGTTTCACAATGGCAAAATTGTGGAACCAACTCAAATGTCCATCAATCAACAAGTGGATAAAGAAGCTGGTATATTTATACAATGGAATACTACTCAGCCATAAAAGGGAATGAATTAACAGCATTTGCAAGGAGCCGGATGAGACTGGAGACTACTATTCTAAGTGAAGTAACTCAGGAATGGAAAACCAAGCATTGTATCTTCTCACTGATATGTGGGAGGTAAGCTATGAGGACACAAAGGCATAAGAATAATACAATGGACTTTGGGGACTTGGGGCAAAGAAAGAGGGGCTAGGGATTAAAGACTACAAATATGGTGCTTGGGGGTGATGGGTTTTGGTCAGTTGACTAGAGGAGTATAGGAAACAGGGGTTTGCTTTAGATTGGATGTTGTTATAAAGCAAAGGCAATTCTATGATTACATATTTCAATAAGTCTTATTTCTCTATAAGGGAAACTGTACTGGGAATAAGCTTGTAACTTGTGAAGTAGCATTAACTCATTTTGGCTAAGAAAGGGGATGTATGGTACTCTGTAGAAGGCATAGTTGACTGTGTTTATCCTTGATGAGACAAAATTATGAGCGGCCTTGCTCTGCCTCATCTTCTTGTTACTAAAAGTAACCTTGTCTGAGGTTAGTATTCTGTGAGATTGTTTAAGTGTAATAAAAGAAAAATGACTTAGCTGTGGATGCCAGGTCAGTTTCTAAATTTCAGGAATTGGCATCTTTAAAATATTGATATTTTAAAAATCTATTAATTAAAATACCAATTTTAATATATCAATTTAAAATATTGTTTTTTAAAAATATATCAATATACAAATTTTTAAAATATACCACTATTTTAAACCTATTGGATATATACAATTAAATTTTTCGGTAGTCAAAAATCATACTCCTATCAACAGATAAGTACTTAATTTACTACAGCTTTTTCATGAATATATGATTTAGTAACCTGTAACCTTGCGCTGGAACTGCAATCTTTCATTTGAAACTGTCTATTTAACCTTTCACGCAGATGTCTAACAAGAACACACCTGGCATGCCTTCAGTTCAGCTCCTCAGCTTCTCTCCCCTCCCCTTGCCCTGTTGCTTCTGCTGTTTTCTATTCCCACCTCAGGAAAGAGGCACCACAATTTTCACTTGCTTGGGACCAAAGCTTTGGACTCAATGTTTGACTCTTTTTCTTGTATCCTTCTTCTAATCTCTGCATCCTGTTAGTGCCACTGTAAAATGTACTGGAAGAGGAGCACTGCTCCCTGTCTCCAATGCAACCACCTTGTTCAAGACACCAGGCCCTCTCCTGGGGTTAAAGCAATTGTTCTTCCTGCTTTTGTCCTTGCCATCTCACATCCTAACACCTTCACAACAGGTAGGTTGACTTAGCTGTCTACCTCCTCTTCCAGAATCCCACCCCGGCAAACCACTGGTGTAAGCCCAAGAGTCCAAAAGTTGAAGAACTTGGAGTCTGATGTTCAAGGGCAGGAAGCATCCAGCATGGGAAAAAGATGAAGGCTTCTCCCACCTTCTTCTGCCTGCTGTATTCTAGCTGTGCTGACAGTTGATTAGATTGTGGCCACCCACATTGAGGGTGGGGCTGCCTCCCCCAGTCCACTGACTAAAACGTTAGCTTCCTTTGGCAACACCCTCACAGACAAACCCAGGAATAATACTTTGTATTTTCAATCCAATCAGGTTGACACTTAATATTAACCATCCCAAGTCCACCCCTTGTCAACTTGAGCCCATACATATTTCCTGAAATCATACATAATCTCCAAATAAAGACAATAATAAGGTCATAATTACACATAACATAATACAGCTATTCCTTGTACAACTGGAAGCACACTAATCCTTCACCTAAATGCTATTAAATAAAGTTATCAACACTTAAATGCTGATATGAAGTCAATAAATCTTATGTCGCATGATAAAGAAAAAAGAAAGAAAATTAAATTGAAGATACTTTCTTTTTTCTTTTTTTTTTTTTTTTTTTTTTGAGTTAGAGAGATGGAGTCTCGCTCTGTAGCCCAGGCTGGAGTGCAGCGGCGCAATCTTGGCTCACTGCAAATTTCACTTCCCGGGTCCTGGTTCAAGCAATTCTCCAACCTCAGCCTCCCAAGTAGCTGGGATTACAGGCATGAGCCACCATGCCCAGCTAATTTTGTATTTTTTAGTAGAGAGGGGGTTTCACCATGTTGGCCAGTCTGGTCTTGCACACCTGACCTCGTGATCTGCCCGCCTCGGCCTCCCAAAGTGCTGGGATTACAGGCATGAGCCACCGCGCCCAGCCAAATAAAAATATTTTCTTAGTACAAGTATAAGTATATTCATGCACAAACATATTCCTAACAAAATAAGGGAAAAATATTCATGACAATTACAGTCCTCATTTCTTCAGCTGGCCACATGGTTGTAGCTAGTATTAATAACTACCTTCTTCTCTATCTGTTCTGTACTCCCTTTGCTTTAAGCAAGAACCTCAGCAGGTCATGGTTTTTCTCCTAGTGGAGTGACCGAAATCTTCATTCCTGAAGCGTCTGGGCCATTTGAAGTCCTGCCTGGATTGGGCTGTTGTAGTTTCCCATTGACCTTAATCACAGGGCATGGTAATACTAAGAGACACCCTAAGGGATCTCCTGTATTCCACTCATACTCTTCCTCACCTCCATTGTGGAGTAGCAGACTGATTTTATTTTGATAGTTGAGGTCAATCACCTCAGCAAATACTGTAAATCCCTTCTTAACCTGTTGATTTAGAGGTAGGAGGAGCCCAAAGTGTCCAGGTGGCACTCGTCACTTCCAGTTTAGAAGTTAAGCTTCCATGTGGTAAATGGACTCCATAGAAGCTTTTTAAAGTAACTTTTTAAAGTAACTTTAAGATTGTACAAGATTGTGACTGTGGAAGGCACTTCACCTTAAATTATGTTGTATCAAGAGGAAAAAGAGAAAGGGCTAGACTTCCAGCCTTGCTAAGTCAGTGAAGACTTTCTTCCTACAGAACGTAAGGCAGATGTCACTTAAGGGCTGGTCCATTTACCTGCACATGAAGGTCAAAATTTACATAAATTGATTCCAGGAAACAATATAGTATTTAAGCATTGTTAAATCTTGAGTATTTACATAGAAGTACGGAACAGGTGTGTGTGATTCAGAAAACTCAGGACACAATTCCTTTGTTTGTAGGGGTATTTTCCCAATAATTCGCTGATGGGCGTAATTGGAGGCAATTCTGATGACACTAACATCACAATAATTTATATGTTAAATATTGTGAAGGGTCATTTTATACAGTATATAATGTTTATAAAATTATGTGAACAAAGCAAATCACTTGGGGTTAAAAGACAACAAATTGCATTGATCTCTTGAACTTGTTCCTCCTGTTCAACTGCAATTTTTTAACCTTTAACCAATATTTCCCCTCTTCACATACTCCCATCCCCCTTCCCTCCAAGTCTTTGGTAACCATCATTCTATTGTATGGCATGGTGACTATTTTTAATGATGATATATTGTATTTTTTTTTTTTCCTGAGACGGAGTCTCATTCTGTCACCCAGGCTGGAGTGCAGTGGCACGATCTCGGCTCACTGCAACCTCCGCCTCCCAGATTCAAGCGATTCTTCTGCCTCAGCCTCCCAAGTAGCTGGGAAGACAGGTGCACCACACCATGCCCAGCTGATTTTTGTATTTTTAGTAGAGAGGGGCTGTCACCATATTGGTCAGGCTGGTCTCGAACTCCTGACCTCATGATACACTTGCCTCAGTCTCCCAAAGTGTTGGGACTACAGATGTGAGCCACTGTGCCTGGGCAGATATTTTGTATTCTTAAATATGCTAACAGCCTGGATGTTAACAGTTATCACCAAAAAATTGATAACTGTGAGCAGTAATGCATACGTTAATTAGCTACCTGTAACCATTCCACAATGTATATCTACTTCAAAACATCATGTTGTAAGTGATAAATACATACAATTTATCTGTCAATTTAAATAAATAAATAAATTTGAAAAAAGCAAACAATATGGTTCTTTACATTTATTTTGTTTTAGATTTATAGGAACTTTTAATATTGGCATAGTCTATCAGTCTAGAAAAATTCTTAATGAATAGATCTTAAAATACTGTGTCTATCCTCCCCCCCTTTTTTTTTTAATACAGTAAGCTTTTTTTTTTTTTTTTTTTTTTTTAAGATAGGGTCTTGCACTGTTGCCCAGGCTGGAGTGTCATGGTGTGATCTTGGTTCAGTGCAGCCTCAACCTCCCAGGCTCAAGCAATCCTCTCACCTCAGTTTCCCAAGTAGCTGGGACCACAGGTGCACACCACCATGCCCAGAGAATTTTTAAACTTTTTTGTAAAGACGAGGTCTCACTACGTTGCCAGGCTACTGAACTACTGAACTATGTTGAACTACCAGGCTCAAGGGGTCCTCCTTCCTCAGCCCCACAAAGTGCTGGGATTACAGATGTAGGTCACTGCACCTGGCCTCTGTCCCACTTTCTCTCTCTGTTAGCATAGGTGGAGACATAGACAGGAGCAGGAAAGGCAGCCCCAGAAATGTTGCCACATTAGCAACCAGAGAAAAACCATAGTCACATGTTTAGCTGGCTGTGGTGGTGGGTGCTTGTAATTCCAGCTACTCGGGAGGCTGCAGCAGGAGAATCATTTGTACCCTGGAGGCAGAGGCAGAGGTTGCAGTGAGCCAAGCTCACACCACTGCACTCCAGCCTAAGCAAGTCTCTGTAAAAAAAAAAAAAAAAAAAAAAAAAAAGAGAGAGAGAACAAAAAATAAAAAAAAGCAATAGCCACATCTGGAATTACAATTAGGTTTCTATGGCCCTAACTGGGACTTACCTGACCCTAACAGGAGAAAACTTTAGTAGGGACTTTCCACTAGTAAGCATGCACACTTTTGATTTGGTTTGCACTAAAGCTAATTTATTGCTCATTTTAATAGTAAATAACACACCTCTGGGTGAGATATATGATGCTAATGAGACATACAATCTATGTAACAGCATGTACAGCCAGAAGGCTTACATACCCAGGGGACCACCCAAAACACGCTTATGAGTAACACCTCTTCACACCCTTTTCATAAATAATCATGTAAGACCTCCATAAAGGGGGTTCCTCAGTTTCAGCCCAGTGTGTGTGCTTTTTGGAGCAGCCCACCCTGACTCAGCTTTCAAAGCGTACCATCACTTTAACAAAACCCAGCTACTGTTTCACAGTGTGTGTGTCTCTTGGCTGAATTCTTCCCTCAAAGAAGACAAGAACCAAGGATTCTACATTTCCTGGTAACATCTCCACTTATTTAGGGGCTTCAATTACATATAATATTCACTCATATGCTAACCCTTGGCTCCACGTCTCTTTTGTATTTTACATCTTTGTTTCACTTTCACTACATCTTTACTGCCAGTGCTTCAGTTGCCATAATTTTCTTACAACCTGCTCTCGGTTCATTAATCCTCCAGCTCTACCTAAGCTGCCCATAATTCTATCTATGGCATTGAGAAAGTTAAGAATTATATTTATAAAGGGAAAAATTATATTTCAGCTTTGGAATTTTACTTCTATTTTTAAATGTATATTCTGTTAAATTTCTCAGTTTTTGTATTTCCTCACACCTACTAACCATAGTTTTTGAAGTTTATGTCTAATAACTTTGATATCAAAAACTAAGATTATATTAATAGTTTCTCCTTCTTCTCCTTCTTCTTGTTCTTCATTTTCAAGCATTTGGTCTTTTTGGTTTTTTTTTTTTTTAAATAATCCTGATGATCTAACTGCAACAGATACTTTGTATTTAAAAAAGGTGGAGAGATAATTGAGACTGTAGTAATACTTTACTTTCCCAGAGAGGATTCACCTTAATCCAATAAAGTGTGGAACTGATTTAAGGCTCCTCTGTAGTCTTTATGAGGTAAATTTATGGCTCTAGATTATTATCCTTCAGAAACAACTGGAAATCTGATTTTTTTAAAACCCAGGGCCCTGCCTCCTTAGAGGATATAGCCAATTTAGTCTAATTAAGCTTCTTGCAGGTTTTTGGTCTCTTGACCACTGCTTATGCTAGAAGCTGATACTCATAATAAACACTTGGACTAAGTTGATTTAAGCCTGAGTTTCAAGCTTTCATTAACATAGTAAAAGCCAGTCTAACTTTCCTAGAAGTGAAAGCCAAAGCGTGATCCTCAAGAGAGAATTTCTCAGTTGGCATACAAATGTATTAATAATTAATTGGCTTAGGACTTCTATAACTTGTTTAGGGTGCTTAAAGGGCCTGATCATGAGAAACAATAATTTCAAATTACTCACTGCATAATGGGAATACATAACAGGGATCGTATTTTAAAGAAAAAGGTTCATGTGATCCTCTCTAATGTGATTATTGTACAAATGTTCTAATAATCCTACACTGTCCCTTTAAATGCAAGTGTAAAGGTCAGAGAATGAGGAGAGTAGGGGAGACAAGGTGTGAGAGAATGAGGAGACTGAGCCTCCAATTAAACAAACTGAATTGAAACAAGGCCCACACGTCCAGCACAATTTGGAAATCTTTTCAAGGCATATGATTTATTGGCTTCTTTGGGTTCCCTTGACAAAGAGGAGATCATGTGAACTATTTGGAGATTTCCACTGTAATGTAAGGAAAGTGAATAAACCACAGTGAGAGAAGCAGGAGGCAGAGAACTCTGCTAGGCAGATGGGGAGGGTCACAGAGAACCTCCAACCACCCAGGTAATTGTGCACAGGGAGCTTACCTAAACATGCTCACAGCGAAAAATTCCATCCTTTAACATATGCACAGTAAGGGAACTAAATCAATGTAGAGTGGCTCAGACTAGGGGCCTGCGTAGGCACTGGAAGGGCAGCATGGAGCCACCAGGAATTCGTGTCTTCTGCAAGGCAGAAGCCTGGCCTCTTCAGCTCATGTGTGGAAGTCCTGGTATTCCATCGTGAGAGACAGAATCCCTCTCTTTGCCGAGGCTTTCCTTTTGCTTAATAAATTCTGCCCTCCTCACCCTGCAATGTGTCTGCATGCCTAATTTTTCCTTGTCATGAGACAAGAACCCAGACTTAGCTGAACTAAGGAGCAAAAATCCTACATCAACAGGGCAAGGAAGTAACATTATCTCCAGCAGGAATGCCACCAAAAATACTGCAGTCAGCATTGTAGAACCTTGGAGTTACTGGGG
Organism: Cacajao melanocephalus; assembly: GCA_963573385.1. Classification (NCBI taxonomy): domain Eukaryota; kingdom Metazoa; phylum Chordata; class Mammalia; order Primates; family Pitheciidae; genus Cacajao; species Cacajao melanocephalus. The sequence continues at coordinate 92,699 of CAUYLG010066939.1, forward strand.
AAAAGGGTGTAAGGCAGCAGAATCATGTTAGACACAGGAAGAGACAGTCAGCGTTATCCTGGTGCAGGACTACTTGTTTCTTACATCTAAATGCTACCACATGAAACAGCTTCCATCACTCTCCTAAGCAGAAAGAATTTGAAGAGTAAGGGAGGGATAGGCTGAAGCTCCAGCAGTGACAATTCCATAGAGTAAACCTCCTTAATTTTATGGCCATGACTTCAGAAAGTGGGGGCATTTTATAAACCTCATTCCCAGATAATACTTCTGAATCTACTATCTGAAAATCAGGGTTTACCTATGTTAATGTATAAGATTGTCTAAAGTACACAACTCTTTTTTAAAAAATCTTTTTTTCCCACGTTTAAAATCCATTTACTATGTAGTCTATTTTCCTTGTTTTGTACACATGTGCAAGTGTGTTTTTGTTAATATTTGGTGTGATGGTTAATTTTATGTATCAGCTGGAGCTAGGCAATGATGCCCAACTACGTGGTCAAGCATTACACTGAATGCTTCTCTGATGGTGTTTCAGATTAGTTTAACATTTAAATTGGTGGAAGTTGAGTAAGTAGATTATATTTCATAATGTTAGTGGGTCTTATACAATCATTTGAAGACCTAAATAAAACAAAAGACTGACCTCCATTGAGCAAGAATGAATTCTCCAGAATTCCACCTTTAGACCTCAATTGCATCATCAGCACTCCCTGGATCTCCATCCTGCCAACTCCCCATCAGATTTTGGAGTCACAAATCCTCCACAACTTCATAAGCCAATTTCTTAAAATAATTCTCTGTCTCTGTCTCTGCCTGTCTCTCAAAATGCACACAACGTATATGCATACACGCCCACCCATACACACACACACACACCTCCACATTAACTCTCTCCTTCTTGACTACTATTAAGCTACTGAAAACAATGAAAACATTGCTATGTTTCCTTTCATTCTTCCTACCCACTCCCTCTATAATAATGCTACCCTGGTTAATAAAATATTTATCGGTATTCTCATTTCAAGAGTTAAACATGAGTGTATCTTATTTGCTAAATTAAACAATATAATTTTTCTCTCAGCTTTCAAATGAAGCTATTAACTTGGTGTCTTTGTGGGAATATAAAGAATTTATACCACCACCCATTTTCTTTATGTCATTCTTTGCAAAATGATATTCGTTACATAATTTCTTTTTGTCAGGATTATGTAATATTTATAATCTGTTTCTTCACCCTAATCTTCACATTTATTTTTGCCTTAATTCAATAGCTAATTGACCACCAGTTCATTTTTGTGGATAAGTCATTTCCTTTTTGTTTTCATTAATGTACTTTTTAAACTGCTTTATTGAAGTATAACTGGCAAACAATAAACTGCATATATTTAAAATTATAATTTGATAAGTTATTTTTTGAAGGAGTCTAATTAATTTTTTTCATGTGCCTGACAGTTGTTGTTTAGTATATTAAAATCTTTGCCTCACTGTTTGCAGTAGCAAAGACTTGGAACCAACCCAAATGCCCATCAAAGATAGACTGGATAATGAAAATGTGGCACATATACACCACGGAATACTATGCAGCCATAAAAAACAATGAGTTCATGTCCTTTGCAGGGACATGGATGAAGCTGGAAACCATCATTCTCAGCAAACTGACCCAAGAACAGAAAACCAAACACCACATGTTCTCACTCATAAGTGGGGTTGAACAATGAGAACACATGGATACAGGGAGGGGAACATCACACACTGGGGTCTGTTGGGGTGTGGGGGCCTAGGGAAGGGATAGCAGGGGGTGGGGGGATAGGAGAGGGATAACATTAGGAGAAATACCTAATGTAGGTAACGGGGGGATGGATACAGCAAACCACCATGCCATGTGTATACCTATCTAACAATCCTGCAAGATCTGAATATGTGCCCCACAACTTAAAGTAAAATAAAATTAAAAAAAAAAGAAAGAAAAAGAAAAAAAAATCTTTGCCTAGCCTAAGATCACATGTTTTCTCCTATGTTTTCTTCTAGGAGATTTATAACTTTAGGCATTCATCAAGGTGTATAATCCCTTCTGAGTTAAATATTTTCATTTGACAATATTTAATTTTGAAATATTTTTATAAACATTTACATGAAATTAAGTGTATCTTTTCCTTCTTTTTTTTTTTACTTTTCAAACAGAGTACAGAATTGTATCCAGTTACCTTTGTCTAATGTTAGTGTCTTACCTAGTGTGTTGGTTAACTGTAGCTATCAGTTTGGCTAGCTGAAGGGTTATCTACATAGCTGGTAAAGCACTATCACTAGGTGTGTCTTTGAAGGTGTTTCTGCAAGAGAAATCAACGGACTGCAGAGGATCCACTGTTGCCATTGTGGGTAGGCACAATCCAATCTGCTGAGGTCCGAGATTGAAAAAAAAAAAGCAGGAGAAAAAGGCAAATTCTCTCTGTCTCTTGTGGAGCTTCCCTCCTTTCCTTCCCTTGCACTTCAGAACTCCAAGTTCTCTGGCCTTTGGACTCTGGAATTTACACTAGTGGGCCTCCAGTTTCTCAGGCCTTTAGTCTCAGCTGAGAGTTACATCATTGTCTCCCCTCACCCTGAGACTTTCAGACCTAGACTAAGCCACATTATCAGCTTCCCTGGGTCTCCAGTTTGAAGACTGCCCACTGTGGGACTTCTCAGCCTCAATAACCATGTCAGCCAATTCCCCTAATAAATTCTTTCTTATATATCTGTATCTAAGTCTAAACCTATATCCATACCCACATCCGTGTCTACCTCATTGGTGCTTTCTCTTTGAAGAACTCTGACTAACACACATAGCCATAGTAAAGTTTAGAAAGCTAAAAAATTAACTTGGGTGTAATGCTATTAGTTAAGCTACATATGTGGATTTCACTAATTTTTTTAATCATATAATTTTAAAATATTTTGGGGCCAGGTGCAGTGGCTCACACCTGTAATCCCAGCACTTTGGGAGGCCAAGACAGGCAGATCATCAGGTCAACAGATTGAGACCATCCCGGCCAACATAGTGAAACCGTGTCTCTACTAAAAATACAAAAAAAAAAAATTAGCCAGGCATGGTGGTGCGTGCCTGTAGTCCCAGCTACTTGGGGAGGCTGAGGCTGGAGAATTGCTTAAAACTGGAAAATGGAAGTTGCAAGTGAGCTGGGATCACACCACTGCACTCCAGCCTGGCGATAGAGGAAGACTTCATCTCAAAAAAACAAATAAAATTAAATATTTTAATAAAATTATTTAATTGTGGTAAAAACAACATAAAATTTACCAGCTTAACAATTTTTAACTCGACGGTTCAGTATTGTTAAGAATCTTTCCACTGTTGTGCAACCAATTTTCAAAAACCTTTTCATCTTGTAATCCCAGCACTTTGGGAGGCCAAGGTGGGCAGATCATGAGGTCAAGAGATCGAGACCATCCAAGCCAACACAGTGAAACCCTGTCTCTACTAAAAATAAAAAAAATTAGCTGGGCATGGTGGTACACACCTGTAGTCCCAGCTACTTGGGAGGCTAAGGCAGGAGAATCTCTTGAACCCAGGAGGCAGAGGTTACAGTGAGCTGAGATTATGCCACTGCACTCCAGCCTGGCGACAGAGAAAGACTCCCTTAAAAAAAAAAAAAAAAAAAAAACACCTAAATCTATACTCATTAAGCAATATCCCACTTCCCCCTCTACCACATCCCCGGAAACAACCATTCTACTTTTTGTTTCTATGATTGACTACTCTACGTAACTAATAAAATAGAATCATACAGTTTTTGTCATTTTGTGTTTAGATTATTTCACTTAGCATAATATCTTCAAGGTTCATCCATGTTGTAGCATATGTCAGGATTTCCATCCTTTTATGGTTGAATAATATTTCATTGTATATATACATCATATTTTGTTTATTCATTCCTCCATAGATGGACATTTGGGTTGTTTTTACTTATTGGCTACTGTGAATAATACTGCAATTAACCTGAGTAGGAAATCTCTCTTCAAGATCCTGCTTTCAGTTATTTTGGATATATACCAAGAACTGGGATTGCTAGATAACATGGTAATTGCAAAAAGATTTCTTTTTTTCTTTTTTTTTTTTTTAGGAACACACCATACTGTATTCAATTGCAACCTATTTTACATTCTGACCAACAGTACACAAGGATTCTAATTCCTCTATATCCTCACCAACCATTTTTAAAATAGTAACAATACTAGTAGGTATAAGGTAGTTTCTTATTGCGGTTTTGATTTGCATTTCTCTCATGATTTTGAGTATTTTTTCATACGCTTGTTGGTCTTTAGAAATCATCTTTGGATAAATGTCTATTCAAGTCCTTTGTCCATTTTTAAAATTTACTTGGTTTGTTGTTTTGTGTTGTTTATTTGTAAATCTTTGTCTATTTTGGATATTAATCCTGGTCACATTTGTGACTTACAAATATTTACTCCCATTTTGAAGGCTTTTTGCTTTGTTGATTGTGTCTTTTCTTGTGAAGTTTCAAGTTTGACTTAGTCCCACTTCTCTATTTTTGCTTTTGTCACCTGTATTTTTGGTGTCATAGTTAAGAAAGCATCATCAGATCTAATGTCATGTCTTTGTTCTTGATGTTTTCTTCTAGGTGTTCTATGATTTAATCTTTGATCCACTGGGAGGTTTTGGGATTTTTTGGTATATGATGTAAGGTAAGGGCCCAACTATTCTTTTGTCTGTTTTCTCATTATGATTATTCCATTATCTCATTATAATTTCTTGAAGAGTCTGTCCTTTTGCTATTCATTGTCCTGGAAACCTTGTCAAACATCATTTTCCCATATATAAGAGGGTTTATTTTGGGCCACTTATTCTGTTCAACTAGCCTAAATATCTGCTTTATGTCAATATCATACTACTTTGACAATGTTAGCTTTGTATGTTTTGATTCTTCAATAAATTTTATATTTAGTAGGCAAATAATAATTACATATATATTTGTGGAGTACAATGTGATTTTTCCATACATTTATACTTGGTGGAATGATCAAATCAGGCTAATTCACATATCTGTCACTTCACATACTTTTCATTTATTTGTGGTAAGAACATTTAAATCCCACTCTTTTAGCAAGTTTGAAATATACAATACATTATTATTGACTATAGTAACCATGTTGCTCAATGGATGATCAGAATGTACACCTCCTATCTAGCAGAAACTTTGCACCCCTGACTATCATTTTCCTTTTTCATCCACCACTCCCCACCATGGCCTCTGTTAACAATCATTCCACTATCCATGAGTTTAATGTTTCCAGATTTCTTATGTGAGTAAAGAAGGTGAATCTGTGAACTGAGAAAAACAATATAGTGGTATTAATGAGCAGTTTGTCATTGCTGTCATTTGGGGCTGGTACTACTGGTTACTCTCAGAAAAGCCAAAGAGAATGGAGTGATGGGTTAACCGACATGTGTACCCATCAATTCCAGCCAGTTAATCCTTGAAGGGTGTTCCTATGCATGTTAATTACCAAGCAGTTCTGGGCTTTCAAAGGAAATGTCTGTCCAAGATCCCAAGGCAACCTCCCAAGCCCTCTGAAAGAGAAGTAGAAGTAAAATTTATTCTGCTAGAAACTCAAGTGCTGAGAATAGGCTCCTCTTTGCAGAAAACTCAGATGTGGGCCAGATGTACATGTGGCGATGTGTCAGTTGTGTGTCCTACCATACACTCCTGTCCCATTCAGGACTACTCATGCCCACTGGGAATCTGCTTTGTTACTACACCTCAAGCTGGCAGCCAACTTTCATCTCTGAAAGTAAGTGTTTAAAATAGGGGAATATGCAAGACAGGCCACAGTTCTACTGCTGCAGCTGGTCCTCTGGCTACAGCTTATTTTCATCATTTCTCTTCTATTAATATAACATGCACTGTAGATTCCTTCTTTTTAGCCAATTTTTCCACTCATTTAGTTTTATTGTCCAGTTCAAACATACTTTCTTGAGGAGTCTGAGTACCTGATTAACTTGACTTCATCAAGTTCCTATTGTTCTAAATTCCATTTTACTGTGCTCACCAATCATGGGACCAGTAAAAGTTACCTAACTGAATCTCTTGTTTCCACACAAACTCATCCAGGCCCCGATATGTAGCAGTAATCTTAAGTCCTTTGATTATTCCCACTAGGATACAATTTTTTGTGTGTGTATGCTTAGTGGTTTACCAATAAGACAAGGTGTCCACTGTGGCTTTAGAGCCAGTGGAGCAGTTACTGTATACTCTTGGAAAAACACCCCTCCTCCACATAGACACTTCTAGTCATACTCAGTCTAAAAGTGTGGATGGCATAAGACAAATTCCCCACGTGGGTCACTTGGAGTGAAATTGGAAAGGGTAAATTTTCTTCCTACTCTCTTGATTCCCAAACCAAGGAGACCCATGATTACTCAAACCCATATAATGGACTTAGGTTCAATATATATGCTACATCCTGAAAGAGCACTCCACTCCACAAGAAGGCATCCTCAAGAAGATGCCCTCACTGAGACCTGACTATATTTGCACATTTAACGACGTCACCTGTTTCTGGAGGATGAAAGCAGATTCTATCATCATAGTTTCATTGTTTATACCTATGTCACCATAAAATGAGCCCCTCATTCAAAGATAATGTTATTTGTGATTTAATGTCAGTAAGAAAGAATGTCTGTAGCTTTTTAACACTGGTAAAGGCAATATTGACAATGGATAGAATCCCTTATTCAGATTAAGAATCAGTTGTAGTAGGGACAAAATGTTGCCCTCCCCATGATTGAAGAGGTCTGATGTGATCAATACCTCAAGCATTGTTTTTGATCTCTTTGAAGCAAGGCGCCATATATATAGCTTAGCATCCATCTTGACAGTGTGTTGGATGTCCAGCAGAGGCAGTAGCTGTGCCAGCCATGTGGAGGAGAAGTCTATGCTGTTAAATTTGCATGTAGACAGACTGGCTCACATCCACTGGGAGTATTCTGTAAAATACTTGCTTGTGACTTCTGTGCACTAACGGTTTACAATGAACACTGGTGTCAGATACAAAGACCCTGACCCTTTGTGTGCATTCCAGAGGTCCATCCACATGCCTCTAACTCAGGCAACTTTTTCTCTGATATTTTAATCTTATTCCTTCCAAGCTTTTCACCAATAAGCCAAGCCATTTACTACTACCAATGAGCTTCTATCTGTACCTCAGACTACTTTGTCATCATATTGTATAAAATTCTATGAGACCTTGAGTGTATTACCCAAGCTCTGAACACTGAAAGACTGTCTCCTTACTGCCTTTAAGGTCATCCATGAACTGAGCCCTATGTAATTAAGAGTTGTGGGATCCTTCCTCAAATATATCCAGTTTTCCCTTTATTTGATGGGCTCAGAATCTGAGAGCTGGTTCAGAACAACAAGCAGGCCAAGGATCATATGTGCCTTAGTGGGGAGACTGAAAACATCACTTTACCCATCAGTTACTGATTTCCTTTGTTATACAAGACAAGCAATATCCTTATTGACTCACCCCAAGGCACACCATGCTATATTAGCTAAATTCAATGATCCTTGGATTTTAATGTGACCTTGATAACCACCACTTTCTCACTGTTTTTAGAAATGGGTGCCACCTCTTAAAAAGTAGCTTTCTTTGAAACTTTGAATAGTCTCATCTCCTCTGCTTCTCTGAACTAAACTTCCTCTGAAAGGGCTTCTGCTGCCACGGCATTCACCCTGGTACTCTCTCAAAATTGCTATGTGCGATTTATATGGCTTCTTGTCAAGTGAGCTCTCACCTTAAAAAGTATGTGTGTACTCCGCATGTTCTCACTCGTAGGCGGGTGTTGAACAATGAGATCACATAGACACAGGGAGGGGAATGTCACACACCGGGACCTGTCAGGGGGTTGGAAGGCTACGGGAGGGGTAGCAGGGGGTGGGGGAATTGGGGAAGGATAACATTAGGAGAAACACCTAATGTAGATGACGGGGTGATGGATGCAGCACACCACGATGGCACGTGTATACCTATGTAACAAATATGCACGTTCTGCACATGTACCCCAGAACTTA
>CAUYLG010066941.1:0-19752 GCA_963573385.1 Cacajao melanocephalus
GATTCAACGCTGTCCCCATGAAGCTACCAATGACCTTCTTCACAGAACTGGAAAAAACCACCTTAAACTTCATATGAAACCAAAAGAGAGCCCGCATAGCCAAGTCAATTCTAAGCAAAAAGAACAAAGCTGGAGGCATCATGCTACCTGGCTTCAAACTATACTACAAGGCTATAATAATCAAAACAGCATGGTACTGGTACCAAAACAGAGATATAGACCAATGGAACAGAACAGAGGCCTCGTATGCAATGCCACACAACCATCTGATCTTTGACAAACCTGACAAAAACAAGCAATGGGGAAAGGATTCCCTGTTTGATAAATGGTGTTGGGAAAACTGGCTAGCCATGTGCAGAAAACGGAAACTGGATCCCTTCCTAACACTTTATACAAAAATTAACTCAAGATGGATTAAATACTTAAATGGAAGACCTAAAACCATAAAAACCCTGGAAGAAAACCTAGGCAATACCATTCAAGACATAGGCATGAAAGGAAATTTTAAAGGTAGTTTTAAAATTTTAATCTGAGGCTAGTTAAAAAATAATTGTTTAAGGAGTTATGGTTTTCTGTGATTACTGGGAAATTGGGTAAGATTTCATTTTTTAGTTCAAGTTATGTGACAGGCTCAGGAATAACAAATAGAGAAGAAATCCTTGAAACAGCTTTATGGATATGCAAATGAATAGTAAAAAGAATAGAGAATTATTCTAGTTTGATGGTTTTATGTGTAAAGCTAGATTTTCAGTTAACATAACTCTAAGGGAAAATGTGTAAATCGGGTTGCTGTTAATAATGATTGTGGGAGGATTTTCTTTGACTGATGTAAGATTAGACTCTGTCTCAATGTCCATTTCGGTATGGCAGTTGTTCCTTCTGTAGGAAGAATACTTCTTCTATGCAGAATGTCCTTCTGATTCAAATGGAGTTCCAGAGAAATATTTAGTTAAAAGCTGAAACCATGTCACAAATCTCTATCATGTTTTCCATTATGACCAGAATAACAGCACATTTTGTTACATTGATCCATGTGCCATGACATGTGATGTTTCATTTACTTTCTTCACTAGCTCTGCTTTCTTTACTAGCCTCTGGCTAGGATTTTTAACTGTTATGACTATTTTTATTATTGCTATATATGCTTGCTTATGAGTGACCTTATATTATCTTAAATTTAAGAACATATCTTGCATATATGTAACAAAGTAATGTATACATATATATGCATATATGTGGATACATACATATACACACATATACATATATATATGTATATATGTATATATATATAGACATAAACAAGCTCTCTCATGAAACTCTACTGCTGCCTGTGGGGTTGCTATTTTGTTATTTGTGTGTTTCAAACTTCAGTTAATTTCTGTTATCAGCCCAGGAGTTTCCTCATTTCTCTAACTTAGAAATATACTGGGAAGCTGTGCACACGTGAGATATGGCAGAGCCATGAAAGTTCTCCCAATCCAGTACTATTTCCTCTACAGGCTCTTAATCTAAATTCTCACCACTATGAACTGGTTCTGTTGTGTTTAAGCTTTGTGGACATCTTAGTATCACAGAATTATAGAATCTTCAACCGGGAAACAATGTTAAAGGTCTGATCCAACCACCATGCTCAGTCTATAGATAAGGAAATGGGAACTCAGAGCTTTGTCCAAGGTCTCACACTCTGGGAGTTGTAGAATCATGGCTAGAATAGGATCTTCTGAAGGTCATTTTTGTCGACTTTCACTGCGTCCCTGTATTTATTGGTTCTTTAGTTTACAGCATCATCAGGATTCTTCTGGATGAAAGTGAGAGAAACCCAAATCTGACAAACTTCAATAAGAAACTTTATTAGCTTATGTAACTGAAAACCTCCAGGCACAAAGGAGCCTGGTGGCTCAAATAACGTCTTCAACACTTATTCTGTCCCCAGATCTTGTCTCTGCTTTCCTCTGTGCTGGATTCATTGTCCAACAAGCTCATCTCATGCTGTGCCCTCATGCCTTCCTCCTCACCACTCTTCCTTCAGAAGCTACCGGCATGCAATCTATCAGTTTCAAGTCTACCAGAGTGAGAAGGCTGACTTTCCTTCTAGTCTCAAAAAAGTTCTGACATTAAGCATCATGGATTTGCCTTGGGTTGTGTGCCTCCGCCTGAACTAATCAGAGAGTCAGAATATATCCACCAGCCTGAACTAAGTCGCATACGCTCCCCTGACACCAGAAGGTGGATGTCAGCTCCAGCTGAATCTCACAGGCTAAGAGTGAGGAGAGAAATTTCCTGAAGAAAAAAAAAAGTTCTGTTACCAGAGGTAAAATAGATGCTGAGTAGTTCAGAGCAACCGCTGTCTGTTCCCAGGGCATACTGTATCTGAGACACTATGTTAGGTGTTTGTCTATGGAGCATCTGTTGTCAATTCATTTGTTTAGCAGATACTTTTTCAGAATAAACATGCTGGCAGTAAGTTGAACTTACGCAAATGGGGTAGAGGACAGATTACGTTGGCTGTGTTGAGGAAGTGATGGGGTGGCAACAGAGAGAGGCTTGGAGTGCAGAGCCTTGCACAGGGAAGGGAAAGTGAGTTCTGAGTGAAGGCCTGCAGGGTGCTGAAAAACAGGAGGGCTCCAGGAAAAGGCCAGGTGAGAGGCTGCTAGAAATAATCTGCTCAGTGCAGAGCAAAGTGGGTATGGTTCATTTCATTCAAGCTGTTTCGGAAGAGCAACTGTGGTCAATCACTGTGCCAGGTGCCAGAAAGACAAAGGTGGCACGACAGACCTGCTCTCATGCTCCACGGGGTCACATCACACAATTGGTTAATGACAATCGCAGTAATCACTACCAGGGAGAAATCTAGGGTGTTACAAGAGAATGTATTCACAATAGCAAAAACAGGGGATCAACTGAAGTGTCTGTCTGCAGATGATTAAAGAAAATGTGGTGTATATATACAAACCATAAAACAGAATGAAATCATGTCTTTTGCAGTAACATGAATGGAGCTTGAGGTCATTATTTTAAAGGAGATGACTCAGAAATAGAAAGTCAAATATCACATATTCTCACTTACAAGTGGGAGCTAAATGATGGGTACACATGAACATGGAGTGTGGAATGATAGGCATAGGAGACTAAAGGGTGGGAGCATGGATGATGAGAAATTAATGGGTAAAATGTACATTATTTGGGTGATGGCTACACCAAAAGCCCAGACTTCACCACTATACAATATATCCATGTAACAAAATTGCACTTGTACCCCTTAAATTATACAAATGAAAAAAGACAGAATATACACTAGGGCAGTGTCACCAACCTTTTTGGCACCAGGAATTGGTTTCACGGAAGGCAGTTTTTCCATGGACCAAGGTGTTGGGAGTGAGGGATGATTTCTGGATGAAACCGTTCCATCTTAGATTCTCATAAGGAACGCACAACCTAGATCCCTCGTATGCACGGTTCCCAATAGGGTTCACACTCCTGTGAGAATCTAATGTCATCGCTGATCTGACAGGAGGCGAAGCTTAGGTGGTAATGTTCACTCGCCCACCGCTCACCTCCTGCTGTGCAGCCCAGTTCTTACCAGGCCACAAACCACAAACTAGTAATGGTTCGGTAATGGGAGTTGGGAGCCCCTGCACTAGAGAACCCAACTGTATGTCAGAATTGGGAGTGAGAGGCAGACAAGTTACCCTAGAGGGAAAAACATTTCAGCTGAGATCTGAAGGCTGAGGAGGTTTGCCAGAGTGGAAGAGAGGCTGAGGGGGAGAAGAATTCCAGACAAAGGGTACTAAAGCCTGGGAGAAAGTGCTCAAGGCTATAGGAAAGAGAGAGGTGCATTCCAAGCCACCCTAACGCAAGAGAGCACAAAGTAAGGAAGACTGAGAGAGCTCAGGCTCACAAAGGAAGTAGGACCCAGGCTGTGCCAGGCCAGTTGGGCCATAGGAAAGATTTTGAATTTTACTGAGACGATTAAATTTGTGATTGGATTTCTGTTGTTCAAAAGATGACAGTGGCTGTGGGTAGAGAAAAAATTGAAATGGGGTGAGAGCACACGGAGCATAAAAAGATAGTGGTGCTTGAACTGTGGTAGTGGCAATGGCAACAAAGAGAAAGCAGACACATTCAGGAGGTATTTGAAGACGTTTGTCTTGTAAAGATGACTTCTGTAACAGTTGGACAGGCAGTACAATATATCTTACAGGCTGGGCGCGGTGGCTCACGCCTATAATCCCAGCACTTTGGGAGGCCAAGGTGGACGGATCACAAGGTCAGGAGATTGAGACCATCCTGGGAAACATGGTGAAACCCTATCTCTACTAACATACAAAAAAAAAAAAAAAAATTTAGCCGGGCATGATACACATGCCTGTAGTCCCAGCTACTCAGGAGGCTGAGGCAAGGGAATCACTGGGAAGTGGGGGTTGCAGTGAACTAGGATCATGTCACTGTACTCCAGCCTGGTGACAGAGTGAGACGCCATCTCAAAATATATATATAAAATGGATTTAGATAAGTTTTGCATTTTTATTAGCTGGTTGAAATATAGGTTTTATTTTTCATGACATGATTCAGTTGGCTGGGATTAGGCTAAACATAACTCTTTTATGGCTAAATATATCCTGTTGTGATAAATAATTACCATTTATCACCCCACTTAATGCCTGATTTCAGAGTTGAGACCACAGGGAACTTCTTTGAGCCCCAGATTTGGGGACTAGACTAAAGATAGAAAACGGGACCTTAAATGTTACTGCTTCTGCAGAATGTTCTGAGTCTTATGGCCAGATTACTTGCTGCAATTTAGAGAATCCCCTAAATCCGATAGAGCTCATAGCCTTTTGATGTATATTCTTAGATTGCTAAATGGGATGGATAGCTAGGTTTAGGTATTCTAAAATGCAACAGAAACATTCCAATTGAAGGGTACTGAAGACTTGGAGACTGAGCGTGCTGCTATTTCAGTGTTCCCTTGGAAAATATAACTTTGGAAAATCTGACTGAAGCTTGGGAAGCTAGGATTAACTATGATAGGAATGCGCACCCAAGAGAAGGCTTATCCTGAGCAGCAATTGCCTCCAGTACTCTGTGGGTATACACCAGTCTAGAGGAGAGTGTGGAACCTAAGATTACATTATGGCTTTACCATTTACTAAGTGTCTTCCCAAGTCAGTCACTTATCCTCTCTGAGCCTCAATTAACCCATCTGTAAAATAAATAAAATAATAATAATACCTGCTATATCACTCAGCATGGTCCTGAAGATGAAAAGAAAGAAGATTTGTGAAAGTGGTTTGTAAGCAAAAAACTGATGATGCAAAAAGAGTTGTCATTACTTGTCCCAGTCAAGACAGGCTAAATTGTTCCATGGAAAGAAACAGCAAAGTCTCAGTGCCTCTAAATGAGGTGTCTTTATCCCCCTACAAAGTTCACTGCCAGACCAGCAACTCTCGGGATATTTGATTTCCATTCGTGTTCATGGTAGTCTGTGATGTTCTGCAGCCTTGCTCACATTTATCTCACCTCAGTTTCTGGGTGTTCAGTGAAAGCCGTTGGCTGTGCCATTGTAACAGGCAGCTGCTGTCCTTCCCCTCTCCTGTATCTATTTTCCCTTCTCCTGGACATGGGTTTGGTTTTGTCTTTGGGGCATCTCTCATTTCATATTTCACATGAGGCTGTCCCTCCTCTCTTCCTTACCCCTCACTTACTGAGGTCCCCCTTTATGGACTGGCTCTGGGGACAGACACATGACCCACATCTGATCTGGCCAATCAGTGCTTTCTCTCCACTCCCACTCACTTCTGGCCAGAATGATTTTGTAGTGATTGGACTGAGATCCAAATTGGCCCAACAGTATTCAACCCCAGTGTTTCGTTGGAAATATTGTGGAAAAAAAAGGATCTTTCTTCAGAGTTTGCTAGACCAAGATGATGTGGATCTGGGGCTTCCAGCAGCTACCCTGTCATCACTAGAGGATAACCTATCCAAGAATGAAGGCAAGACAGACAAACACTGAACTATACGTTATACACAGACTATAGTTCTGGTCACATCCTTGGCTCCCTGGATCAAGCCATGCCTAAAGATCCACATCCTAGACTTCCTAGTTTATCAGCTACTACACATTTTCTTTGTTTTGTTTTGTTTGGCTTAAGCCATTCTGAATCGGGTTTATGTCCTGTGCAATTGAAGGGATCCTGGCTAACATAGCCATTCATTTCTAGCGAAGGGGCTGCTAGCCCACACTAGACTAAGCTACCTGTATTTTAATATCAACTTTGTCTTAGTTTCATTGCATCTCTTGGAGCATTTCCACTTAAATGGCAGCTCCTGTACCTTAGGTTCCTCTAAAACCTGGCCAGTGGAATAGGAGATACCAGTCAGTGATCTGGCTTGGGAGGACACTGGTGCTTTTGAAATCTCCAGGATTTGGGGAGAGCATGGCAGTGTTTAAGGGCTCATTTTTCTCCAAACTCTCTAGATTCCGGGACAGCATACTACTAGGGCTAGGTCTGTATTTACCATTGTCCTCACATAGCAAGTTTCTTTCAAGGTAGATAGATACCCCACAGTCTGGGTTCTGACAGTGCAGCATTCTCAAATCTTGCTATTTCATGCTCCCAAGAATGTATGCTTAAACTAAGACTAAGGAAGCTGCAGGAAAAGTGAAATCCAAGAGTGAGAAAATAGGTAATTGAATGAGAAATGGAAGATGGGACTAACAGGTCATACAGGGTCAAACTTAGGGTTGGTGGCAGTACAGGGGAAGGAGTTAGGGCCCTGGGAAGGCTGAGATGGGCTTACTCATGGAGTGGAGGCAAATCATCAAGATGTTGAGTCAGGCTCGAAGGCAAAAACAAGAACCTAACTATTGCAAACTAGGTACAAGGTGGGGTGTTGCTCACTGACATGAGGCAATTTCCATGGGCCACAACTGGGTCTTGGTATGAGAGTGGAACCAACGCATGACTGGTTTAGCTTGGGCGGAATCCCAAATGCAGAAGCCGAGGATGGAGGAGAGAGGGTCACATCAGCAGCCATTTCCCTCCTACTTCAGAAGAAAGCAGACTGTCAAGTTTTACAGATGGCTGAACTCAGATGAGGGGTGTAGACCCGTTGTTGCCTTTTGACCCACTGGTTGTTGTCTATCTGAATTACGTATTTCAAAAATAGTTTTGATTCTTTTCAACTTTTCTTCCCATTTGGGGCCAGAATTCCTAGATCTGAAGAGTAATTGCTCAAGGATGACCTTACCTAACTCTAGAAATTAGTCTTGTTCAATAAAAAGTCATCTCACAAAATAAAACTAACTTGAAAAGAAGAGCATCAAGTCTGACCTCTTTTCTCTGCTCTTGGGCTATTTTTTTGTTTGTTTGTTTTAATTTAAAAGATGGAGTTTTGCTGTGTTGCTCAGGCTGAAGTGCAGGGGCTATTCAGAGGTGCGCTCATAGTGTACTACAGCCTCCTGGACCCAAGTGATCCTTCTGCTTTAGCCTCCTGAGTAGCTGAAATTATAGGAGTGCACCACTGTGCTGGTCTTGGGCTTCTTAGGTTTCACTTATCTGAAGTTTTGCTGCAGTTGGAGTTTACATCATATGCCCCCTGGCTGGAGGGTATTCATTCCTAAATTCTGTTTTTATTTCGCCTAGACTCCTAAACCACCTACTATTCCTGAATTCACCAAAGAGTTGAGCATCCTCAGCCCCGTTAAAAGATACATACCCTCCCCACACTCCCATGTGAAATGCCATATTGGCTGAAACTCATTCTCCATGCAAGCCCAGGATCCCTCTCTGATGGTGACCTTAAAGACGTTTTTGTGAGAGGGCCTGTGATTTGTCCCTGGTACTGGCAGGGACTTCAAGATGCAACCATTTTTCAGGATAACTCAGTAAGGTACTCACGGAATATTGGCTGTGAGAATAAATGAATGAATTCAGGAATGAAGTAATATGTTTAACAAATTTTTTGACAGTAGATGTCTTAAAATTGGCAAGTTCTTCCTGGAAGAAGCTAAATGAAGAAAGTTTGAGTAACAATGGTGACAATACAAACCAAAAGTTTTAGCTTTTTAAAAATCCTGGATTTATTAATAATTAGTAACTTAAGTGTCAAGTTGATCTTGAACTTGGTGGAATCATTCTGACTCTGCTAATAGTTTTTAGTGTTAAAAGGCTCCTATCTAGGAGACACTTTTTGGCTTTCATTTCGTATTCTTTTCATCAAACTTTTGGATCTCTCTCCAATGTTACTTTAAAGACAACTTGTGTATCAATGACTTCCCTTACAAACTTTGTAGATGCCAGCCTTAAGTAAAAATTCTATAGTTTGGAACTACAGCTTGTTCTTTCTTTATGTCTCTTCTAAGATTGTCTCTGTAGAATTAAATGTGAGAATCTGAAAGGCAGGCTCAGGGCAGTCGATTGAAGGAGTATGATGTGTAAAACACACTTTATGTACATGTGTGCAAAGGTATGTGCAAGGGGTGCAACAAAATGATTTGTGAGTGTCTCCCTCCTCGACCTGTTTTGACCAAACTTTATTACTCATTTAATGGAACTGTAACAAAGAGCAGGAATCAAAACACATGGGGGTCACAGAGGCTGTTATGTTTATTGTGCCGAACAGACAGTGATAATCCACTAGAGAAATATTTTCAACAAGCAAGCGATTCAAAGTACAATCATAGACAGCAATTCTACATGAAGAACAAAGAATAAAGTTAGAAGACACTCAAAGGAACAGGGAGAAATTCAACTGCAGTTAAACGTCTTGACACTTTTCTCCTGCAAACATACCTAACTTGCAGAAACGGTAGAAAAGTTAAATGTCCAGTCTTACTTAGCTGCGACCAACAACAGCAAAGAACAGTCCTATAAAATTTATCTCCCACAAAAATAAACTATATATATAAAAATTTTATGATGTTCTTACTGTTCCATTGGCCACAAGCTTTTTTTTTTTCAGTATGAAAAATGAGGTATACTGGGACTTAAGAGGTAGTAGTGTGTTTTGATTGTACAACGTACAGGAAATAAAAGTGTAACTTCATCAGAGATGGAAATCGCTCGGTGCACCATGTTTGGCCAACATGAGCAACTGCTTCATTTTTATGAGCTGGCCAATGAGGTTTCTAAAAGCCCCATCCAAAGATATGGAATGTGACTTTTATTTTTATGAGCCACAGTTTATTTGCTTATTTAATGCACAGTTAGCAGTAATGTTGAGTTTTAATTCTCTCCATAGCTCCTTTGGTGATTCACGACAGTGAGCGATCTGCCAGTCTCAGAGAGGTATGTGGCCTTTGAAACTACCTCCCTGAAATGGCTGGAAGAGAGATGGTTTTGAGTTTCATTTGGCTTCAGTACTAAAAGCCATACTGACAAAAGCTGTCATGAGAAACTACCTCCTGGCCCAGTTGATAATACCATGTTAAAAAGTCAGCACACTCACTAGGAGAGAAAGGCATAAAAACTCTACATAAGAAGCGCTTAAAATAAATCTGGTTGAGACATATTACAAAAATCACATTTGTGTAAAATACATGAAAATATCTGTCAAGCATTTTCTTATATTCAACTAATCTTAAAAACACATATGTTTGATTGCATTATGCAAAAGCAGAGCTTGTTGCATCTCACCTACAAAGCTTCAAGTTTCTTTGAAGGTTGGCTTTTATTTTATTACTTATTTACTTATTTTGCAAAAGTATGTTAAAATGTGTTCCTTTCTATCAAATGTCTTTTATAAAAATAGTTTTGACTAGGGATAGCTGCAGTTTGAACTATTTCAAACATTGAAAAAAAAATGAATGCTGCAAGTAACAGGTTCATTCCTTTTGAAGTCTGGAGGTAGGTCTTTGCAAGTCAATTAGTCCATTTCCTTAAACAACTCATTTGAGGTACAGACTTGGAGGATAGCATTTAAACATTACAGTCAAATCTTATGTGATGTGTAGTGTGTTTGAGGAAAATTATCCTTAAGAACCTAGGAGCGACTTGGTTAAAAAAATATTTAAGTTAATGTAGAAATCTAGCAGAGAAGCTGAAACAAGTATTTGTAAAAATTTTTAATTAAAAAAAACATAGAAAAATACATAGTCATGCTGAAACACAGTAAGGAGATTGCTTCTTTAACTGTAATTAAGTGTACAAAAAGAACTGCAGATGATTAGAATCACCTACCCAGTAAGTTTTTTTTCTTGCATTGCTTGTGTATAGCAGCATGTAATAAGTACTAGACTGTAAATTCATTGTAACATTCAGAGGTAGTATTGAGTAGTGGGGATATATTGCATCTCTGGCTAAAAGTGCAGTTTGAATGAAGAGATGGTGAACTCAAGCCGAAGAAAAGCACCTCGGTCAACCATCTTATGTCAAAACGTATTACTTGAAGTAACACATATGCTTAATTTGAGGTAAGTGGTATTTAGGTCTTTCATGGAAACTGATACACAATGAAAAGAGAGAGAGGAAGAGAGAGAGAGAAAGAGAGACTGCCCTTTTTTTTTCTTTTTTGCTTTTTAAATTGTTGTATAACTATAGCAAAAGAAATTTAGATTTCGCTCCTCCCACCTCATAGTTCAGGTGAGTTCATCATGCATTATTCTGTTGTACCTTTTCATTAAATTACAAAGAGGATAATTTTACTTGTCTAGATTCCTTAAATGCTCTGAGGCTGACAAGTGTTATTTATTGCTAAATGGCATTTGGCTCTGCAGGAAGTCGATTTCCTAAAAATGAAGTGTTGTCCTGAAAACGAGTGCTGTGAGTCAATTTACTCCTGCTGATATGTGTGATATCCATAAATAGAAGAGTTGGCAATATTTGTTTGCTGACTTCCCTTTTTGAAAAATGAACATAACCTTTTCTGGTCGGTTAGCTGAATGAAAGGATACATCAGCATTTCGTCTCGTTTAGAAATAAAAAGTTAAAAATCATCAAGTAAGTGTCTACAAGATTATACGAAAAAGAGAAAGTAGTATCTAGTCCTTATCTTTGGTGTTCTAAACAGAGGATTCACTACAGGGAGTGGGTTGGGGTGGTGTTTGAGGCATACACAGTGTTACACACCTCGCTCTTCCTATATGAATGCCCGACATCACAAGTGTGACACGTTTCTTGTTTGCATGCAGTGCAGTGATTGACTAAACCCAATTCAGTTTTTCTCACCCGCCCACTCTTGCTTATCAGATCAACAAACTATTAGTAGGTTAAGAAAAAAGAAAACAGTAATTAAAAGTTGCATTGTTAAGCTGTGTCCCCTGTGTTTACAGCAGTTTTTTCACTAAACCTGGGACTGTGAAGGGATTACAAAGAAAGTGATTAATATAGTCCTTTTAAAGGTTATGTGATTTCTCCCCGCCCCACCCCCACCCTCCCCCGCCCCGCCCCGCCCCACCCCAGATGAAAGTGGAAAGACCATGGCAATAGAGAATAAGTGGTCACTGCAGTGTCTTCTCCCTTCAAAAGATCCAACTGCTGCTGAGGTAGAAATCGAACGTTGGCGCCCCCTAGTCCTCTTCGGCAGACTCTTGTGAGGATGTCTCTTCAGTTTCCTCCTGGAACACACAAAGGGCACAGTCATGACGCTCAACCGTTATACTGTGTGGGCTGCTCTTGCAAACAGTGCAGAGGTAACCTGTTTCCACAGCACATTATGCTTGCCTCAGAAGAGGATGACGATGGTGCCGAGCCCTCATTCCCAGGGCTTCTTAAACTGTAACTGAGGAATCAAGGTGTTGTTTTTTCCCAGAGCAGTCATTAGCCACTGTTGACTTATGGCTTGACATCATGGCGGCTGGTCAGCAAATTCAATTGTTTGCTGTCCAGAGAATGTCAGGGCAATACACACTTACTCACCAATTAGGAAAAAAAAAACAGGAATGGATAAATTTTTCCCGACAGCATGCCATTCTTCAGATACTGGCATCAGATATTCTTACCAGATGCTGGTAATCATAGTTGATATTTTTAGAGTGCTTACCAGATGCCTAGGCACCTTCTGTTATTATTACTATTTTACAGACAAGAAAACCAAGGCACAGACAAGTAATGTGCCTAAAATTACAGGGCGTGTGGGATCAGGATGTGGGTAGGGTCAGTACTGGTGTCAGCATCTGCGTGTGACCGGTACACCATTGTGCAGAGGCAGTGTGAGAGCAGGGACAGAGTGGGCAACAAGCCTTCCCAAATCCATTTCCTCCCCCTTGTATGTATTAAAGCACATTTTGAGACAGTGAGCAAAGTTCGGCGTAACTGCTCAATCTCAATACTAATCCGCATCTACCAAACATTTGATGGTGGGCTAGCCAAGCAGAGAAAATCTAATATATATGTTTTTGCAAGGCCCCCTCTTCATATAAATCTAACTCCTCCCTCCCTTTTCCTTTTTCTGATTCCTTATGGCTCTGGAATTTGTTGGGGTTTCTTCGAGCCGGCTTGAGCAGCAAAGTTCTCTTCCCTTTTGCTTATTTAACAAATGTGCAGTACCTTTCAGGACATGGGTGGTAAAGCGGAGACAATAAACATTTCCGATAAAAGTGTCGTTAGTGAGAGGATGATTTTTATCAAATGCTGCACATTGTCTCATAAGACGGCATGTGAAAAAGATCTGGGAGAAGAGGTAAACATTTACTCCTGCAGGAGACCGAGCCCCTTTAAGAATGGCCAGCTTAAAACAGCTTATAACAGTCTTCATACTTTAATAGATTTGATTTTCCACATGGCTTCATTTTGTCTGGGTGGCTAACCGACACAATTTATACCTCTCTTCCTTTCCCAGGTCACTACAGTACACCATTCAGTAAAGCATGCCTTAAAGCTTGTCTGCATTATATGACCAAACCTCCATTCATTAGTGTTTGAAACACTTCAGCTGTGAAGGGGCTCCTAAATGCTACCATGTGTGACGCTTTTGCGTAAAAGCAGCAAACGGGAGGAAAAAAACCCACATGAACGGGCACTCATACACTCACATGAATGCACACACACACACACACACACACACACACACACTCTCTATCCTGGGCTTTAATCACAGGCCACTGCGTACTTCAAACCCTTTGCAAAAGGTTTCAAATATTATATTTCCCCCCGAAGACTGAGAGAGCTGTAAATCCTGGGAATAAACACACATACAAATGAATGGATTACAGCTTGAAAAATATAACCACGGCAGCATCAAGTCATGAGATTTCACACCGGTTTTGTTTAGTCTGCTTTGGGTTTTGTGGGAAAAGTGGAACGTATGAGGCTACCTCCCCTTTAACTCCCAACCCCCAAACTGCAGGCTTCACATATTTAAGCAGCAGGTTTATACCTCTTGACTAGGCAATAGGCCATGACCCTGAGATTCTCTGTGGAGCCCTGGCCACAAAGGAGGATGTAGCATGATCAAAGCCATGGGCAGACGAAAGAGAGACTAGCCAAAGATCAGCTGCCCTGTGACCCTGTCTTTTCACTTAATATTTAAATTCCAGAAAGTCACTAAGCTGTTAGGCAGATACACACTTCGTCCATCCCCAAATGACTCACTTCTCATTATGACATCAGGTGTGGACTTAAGTGACTACTCTGAAACAGATCACGGCATAAAAGCCAGCAGGTATATTTTATTCCTTCTCATGGTTAACAAATTAATAGAGCTCAGTCAAGCTGGCAAACCTCCTGGATTAAGCTGTAATTATTCCATTTCTGTTTGATTTTTCTATACTATCCAGAAACCAAGGTACTTCCAAATCTGGAAGGAAACAGAATTTTCAGGCCATGAACTTAACAAAGACCTTGTACTAGATGGAATGTGATCAGCTTTTCAAAATATTCCCAGAAACTGTGCCTGATGTGAGCTCCTGAAACTCCTGTATTCTAACCGCTTAGACACAATTCAGATGAAAATGGTAGTAGGTCATATTGTTTCCTTTACTTAACCGTCCTTAACAAAATGTGGATGGTTGGTTTATTAATGTATCTTTCTGCCGACCTTGGAATTCTGCTACTAGTAACTATCAGTTAGTACTGGGAACATGACTAGGATATCAGAAGGTGGGAATCTCATTCCATTAAACATTTGGAGGCAGTGTGGCTCTCACATGCTCAGAACGATGGTTTTCTCAAATGTCTAGTTATTGGAGAGCTCACTCTTCTTGGCATAGCACTGGCTGGGCACCCTTCAGAGGAAGGAATGGTTCCCAAAGGGGTGATATGGTGGGGCGGGTGGCTCTTCCCACCTCTGCAAACCTCAGCTCTCACCTTCCCAGTGACTTGGCCTTTGGCTACATGTTGGATTCTGTACCACAAGTGTGCATTCAATGAAGAGAAGAAAAACTCTCCCTGTCAGGAATGAGGTTGGAAAACCCATTCTCAGCTGCCCTAAGTGTCATGATCTGGCCAGACTTAACACAAGGTGTTTTTGTGGTGCAAAGAGGGAACAGAAACAGGGGACATGGAGAATAAGCAGCTGGCTCTGACATCCCCAAAGAGTCCTGTTTCTGTAACTGGGGAGTTGGTAGGGACCCCTGAGCTTCAATCATCTTTAGTAACTTAAAAAACATGGCTGTGTGTTGTAGACAATACCTTGTACCTTGACATATTTTTAAAAATGTCTTCATATTTGTCACCTAATGGCCAAAGGACTTTTGAGCTTGTATAGCTCCCAAGAAGAGCCCTGAAGTAATAAGGAGATGAAAACTGTCACCGAGAGTTGCACACATCTCATTAGGGTCTAGTGGCAGAGTGGGAAGGCTAAAGAGCAGCTCTTTGGTCAAGAAGTCTTACCTGTTGGAATGGGGCTTCAGAAATGTTCAGATGAAAGGACTTCTCAAAGTGTAAGTGCACAGTGACATTTTTATAGGCACCGGCCACTAAGACCTCTAAACACCGAACTGCTCCCAGCCATCATGTAGCTACTTTACAGAGACAAGTGAGGCTGCACAGTACCAGGCCAAAACGTGTGAGCTTTCCTGGCAGAAAACAGGGAACAGAGGTGGGCAGAGTTGGAAAACTATATTTTTATTATAACTACTGGAAAAGTACACTTACTTTGCCTTAGTTTTTCTTTTGTTCATGAAAAAAGGAATTTGATAAATGTTAACTCTTTCATTGTTTTAGCTAAGCTTGGACAAAATTCCACTAAAACCCGGAAATGTAGTTTGCACAAATCACTCTTTTTTTAATTTGGTTCAACGTGACGCATGTGGTATATGCCTTTGGGTACACTTTTGCTAATTGATTAAAAAGAAGGAGGAAGATGGCTCAATATCCAAACTTAACTCCTAATGCTGATGACATTTTAAAATGTCTTGAGTTTAATCAGTCTTACCATACAGGCATTGGTAAGGGTGTGTGCTGGAGGAAAGTTCGATATTTAATGCTAAGAGCTTAAGCTCTGGGTTTAATTTTCAGATGCAGACTAAACAGCAGGACTGCAGTAGAAGAGGGCAGTGGATTCTAAATGGAACCAGGAAATACAAACTCTGGGGTGGTATCACCAGGATGCCCTCCTTTGTGTGTGGTAAAGAGTGCAAAAATCACAGAAGTGTATGTTGGCTTTAATAAATCTTTATCTTTTTTTTCTTAACTGCAAATAATTCTGCAACTCTTCTATTACATGATGTTGCAGGCCAGAAATACATTTGTAATTTAAGCTATCTTGCCAATAAACCTACAAATCCCTGGTAATCTAGAAAGGGTAGTTATGGCTAAATGGCATTTTTTTTTTTTTTTTTTGTCATCTGTGTATGTTCAACTCAGGAACTCAGAATGATACATTCAGGAGTTTTTCATGTTCATGAATATCTTGAGTCAGTCCTGTCACAACAGAAATAAAGGGCTCTCCTCAGCAGCAATGACCAGGAACCAATTTTTCAAGTTCTATCTGTAGCTAAGTCACCGGCAAGACCACAAAGCTAAATTTTTCTATTTCTCTACCAGATATTTTAATTTAAAATTTATCGGGGCTGCTTAACTTAATGGAAAGTGATTATTTCCTCCAACTAGGGCAGCAGATTTTTTAAAAAACATGTTAGATGGAACATATATAAACCATACAATCTGGCAAGAGCAAGGGATTCTGTTGGAAATGCTAGGCGGGAAATATGTTTTTCAAAAGGAAACAGTTGAGATATTGACAGCACTTGTACCTGATCTTGCCTTTATTTTTGCATTATGTATATAAAAACATAGAAGTGTTAGGACCACTTTGCATGCGTTAGCATCAACTTAATAAAGTTGGTTTGAAGGTCTTGCTGGGGCATGTTTAATGTAAAGAAGGTTGCTCTTGGACCTCACTAATCATAGGTGCCAACCGTGGCACTAGTAGGTCTCAGTCCTACTATGTCAGACCAGTAACAATTATACATGTCTATCTGCACTGCAGGGTTGTGTGGGAAATGTGACAACCACTTGGAAAAACCCTAAAAAAGAGTAGAAATCCTGTACGACTATAGTGTGAAACTATTAATTTCAGTTACTCATTCTGTGATTATTTCTTTACCTGTGATTCAAAGATAAGTTCTTAAGAAAGAAAAAAAACTATTATTAAATAATGTCTCCAGAGGAAAGTAAAATAAAATGTCTTCGATTCCTAAAATGCACTCCCGCTTGTTGTATCTGTAGCCTCAACAGAGTTCCATTACTGAAAATATTGCAACAGAAGTAACTCTGGTCTCTGGGATACAATAAATTTCTCCTTCCTGGGATAAAGGGCTATTTTTTAAAAATCTTCAGATGGTAGTGACATTTTTCAAATGGGGAAATCATTTTAGGTATAAACTAATTGCATGTTTTCAGGAGTCATGATTTCTGAGGATTACCGGTTTGATCAGCTTTCCATGCATTTAAAAAATAAGTAAAGACATAGTAAAAGGATTTTTGCACTTAAAAAAGTATTTAAAAGAAGGGATTTTTTTTTTTCATATACAAATAGGGTCTCACTCTGTTACTCAGGCTGGTTTCAAACTCCTGGGCTCAAGGGATACTTCTGCCTCGGCCTTCCAAAGTGCTGTGATCACAGGCATTACCCACTGTGCCCAGCCCAGAAGAAAAAAACTTATTTCAACGTTTCCACAACTGTTGAGGAATGCTCTTATTTTTATGCAAAGTAACTTTAAATTATGATTAGGTTAAAGAGTGTTTAAGGGTTATATTCCAGATGTGCTTATTAATGGCATAGACTAGGAAACACCTTTTCCCTTTGTTTTGTAGATGTGTAAAATTTTGCAGAGATGTATTTATTGCCAGAGAACAGAATATTTGTGGATTTTAATCATTATTGCACCAAACGTTTTTTAGTATCCTGAGTTATGACTTAAGTTAACAATTAATTTCTCAGTAGACATTTGAGTGTCCAGCAAACATTTCCTGAATGTAAGTATCTGAGACAATGCAACATATTTCTATCCAACCATTCAGGATTTTCTTAGAAAGACCAGGTTTTAAAGCCAATTGCTATTTGTTCCATATTAATTTGGGTCAGCAAGTTTAGAGAGTAAGAAGGTTATATATTGAGTAAATATTTGGTTTTTAATCCAGTTCACATCAAAATGTAGAGGAAAATTCTGCAATATGAAGGGGAAATGCAGGCAGCCACTGCCATTTTGTTTTTAGCCTAATCCACAGACTTCCTCACGCAATTAGAAACAGTCATACTTAAAAAAAACAAAACAAAACAAAACAAAAAAACAAACTCCCATAGTAAATTTGTCAAGTCCAGAAACACTAAATTTTGCCTTTTGGAGTTTTATAAGTTGCCCCAAATTGAGTGATGTTCTTTCACTTCTGTTAGAAGCTGTCATCTCTATAAAACATTTCCTGCCAAGAACCGCTGACTTCATCCTGCCAATATTCCTGTATTACAACTGTTAGCTAAGTTAATTACTTCATCTGTTTATAGTTAATAATCATTTTGATACGCTTCCTCTGCCCTCCAATTTCCCTGTGCTGTTATGTCGTTGAG
The DNA here is from genome assembly GCA_963573385.1 of Cacajao melanocephalus. Classification (NCBI taxonomy): domain Eukaryota; kingdom Metazoa; phylum Chordata; class Mammalia; order Primates; family Pitheciidae; genus Cacajao; species Cacajao melanocephalus. The sequence continues at coordinate 17,953 of CAUYLG010066941.1, forward strand.
CTACTTTATTAAGGGTTAAACCTTGGTTTCCATGTCGTGCTCTCCTTTTCCCTTGACCTTTGTGATGTCAGAGGTCAGAGGTTAAGTCAAAAAGTATTTCCTATACGACAAAACAGTGCAACTTAGGGCAGCCTTTGATATGATTCTTCATGTTTTGCCAGTTGGTACTAAACATTTACTGACCCGCAAGATGTTTTACCAGCTTGAAAGAGCATAAGTAAGAAAATAAATACATCAGTAATCTTTACAACTTAGGCGGTATAAATCATTATGTTGCTTGAGTGAGTAGAAGAGTGAGTATTTGTAAGTCTGATTTATTATGAACTATTTACTGCACTGACCAAGGTACCATGTAAAAGATGAGTGTTAGAATGATAATGCTCTCCCTTTTCCTCCATCCCTCTTTGTATGTCTAGACTAAAAGCCCCCAGTAAAAATGCCTTCTTTGGGAACGAGATGCTGACTGCAATTCATCAACTTGCTTGTCCCAAAATGAAATCTCTCATTTTGCTCCAAACAATGTTTAGGTTGTCTGAAATATAAACATCCTTAAAACTGCCCTTGAAGTCTCTGTAAAAACATTCAACATTTTATTTTGAGGGGGGAAAAAAATCCCGTGATAATCAAGGCTTACTGAGATTGCTTTGCCCTGCTGCACACCACCCACAGAAGATGTTACTCGCAAGTAAAAACTCTTTTTTGAAACAGAAAGCTTTGTTTCCAGTCTTTTAGAAACTGAAAACTTTTCAATCCTCTCATTGGGAAATTGAAAAGAGCAGGTTTATACCTGCCCTAATTGCCAGAGGCATTGCTTGCCAGGGCTATACAACAATGAGGAAAGTAGATTGAAAGGGTGGAGTACTGTTAGGATTTTAACAACCTGTTTTCCCTCTGGGTAGGGAAGAAAAGTGAGAGAGAAATTTCTGAATTACATTTAGGGAGTCCCTTTAGGGAGTCCCCTGAGGTTTTAGTCTCAGGTTAAAGCCTTCAAAGGGAAATAGCAATGTCAAATACTGGATAAACTAGTGAGATTTTTTTAGACATCTCAGATGGAGACTTATTTTTATCAAAGTAAAAACTTGATAAACAAAGCACCCTCTAATAATCTGATACTTTTATGGTATTTCTTTTATTGCTGGGCGTGGTGACTGATGCCTGTAATCCCAGCACTTTGGGAGGCCGAGGCTGAGTGAGTGGATCACCTGAGGTCGGGAGTTCAAGACCAGCCTAGCCAACATGGAGAAGCCCCCATCTCTAATAAAAATAACGAAGTTAGCGTGTGTGGTGGTGCATGCCTATAATCCCAGCTACTCAGGAGGCTGAGGCAGGAGAATCCCTTGAACCTGGGAGGCAGAAGTTGCAGTGAGCGGAGATCATGCCCCTGCACTCCAGCCTGGGTGGCAGCAAGACTCCATCAAAATAATAATAATAATAATAATAAAGAGATAGAAATGAGCTCGTTTTTTAGCAATTTGAGCAGTTGAATTCTCAGTCATATGAATTACATTTTTAACTCTAATAGGAAATAGTGGTTGGTTTTTCTTTTTCTTTCTTTCTTTTTTTTTTTTTTTTTTTTTTTTTTTTTTTTTTTTTTACAAGGCAAATGGAACATAATAAAACAAACAAAAACAAAACAAGCAAAATTTTTTGTAAATAAAAAATAATTTGTTTAAAACCATCTATTTTTAATAAAAAAAAATTTTCCCGTTTTTGAATTTGTTGTCTTATTTTTTATCCAATTCGTGGGCAAAAAAAAAAAAAAAAAAAAAAAAAAAAAAAAAAAAAGAAAGAAAGAAAAAG